>WEKY01056093.1:229550-251951 GCA_013390045.1 Picathartes gymnocephalus
CGGCAGGGCGGGGGTGCTTGGGGGGCTGGAGCATCTCTTACGGGGAAAGGCTGAGGGAGCTGGGGCTGTTCAGCCTTGGGAAGAGACGGCTGAGAGGGAACCTCTTTAATGTGTATAAATATCTAAAGGGAGGTGCTAAGAATTAAAGCCGGGCTCTGCTCGGTGGTACCAAGTAATAGGACGAGAGGCAACGGGCAGAAACTGACGCTCAAGAAGTCCTACCTGAACAGCAGGAAGAATTTCTTTCCTGTGCGGTGACCATGCACTGAAACAGATTGCCCAGAGAAGGCGTGGAGATATGCGGATATGTCTCTCCTTTACGGAGATGCTCCAGAATCGTCGGGATGCCATCCCGTGCCGTGTGCTCTGCAGTGGCCCTGACTGAGCGGGGAGCTGGGACCAGATGTCCCACTGTGGTCCCTTCCAGCCTGACCCCGGGTGTGACTCTGTGACTCTGCGGGGATCAGCGGTAGAAAGAGGGGTCTCGGGGGGCAGTGGGACCGCGGCGGTGTCGGCTGCGCCGGGGCCGAGGTCGGTGCCCGTCGCTGCTCAAAAGGAGCTTCCTTCATCCTCTCCCTCGTGTGGCTGCCGAGGGAAAGGGGCCGAGCCGGCGCTGTCCGCCTCGGCTGTTCTCCCCGCGGCCGCCGAGCGTCAGCACAGCCCCGAGCGTGTCCCAGCCGAGCGTGCGGTTCTGCTCACCCTGGCCAGCAAGCGGGAGAAGCGTCTCGGCGCGGTGTAGAGGGACAGCGCTCCCCGCCGCGCCCGCAGCCCCGCCCGGGCGGGTGATGGGTGCTCTCCGCTCCCGGCCGCCTCTGCCTCCGGGCATCTCTCCTCAGGCACCCCGTGCCCGCAGTTTTAAGCACATGGCGCTGTTAATGGAATTCGGGCGTAATAGCACTGTCTCCAGCAGTCCCCGGCAGGCAGCGATTCGAATTCTCCTTCAGTTGTTATTTAAAAACAACAGGGTGTCTTGGTTACAAGGTAATTACGGCATCAGTGCAAAAGCTCTTCAAAAATGAATCTCTGCACGAGACAGGATTGATTTATCTTGTAATCTTTTTTTTTAAAGAATTGACACATTTATCTGTCCCCCACTATGACAATTTAATAAAAAAAAAAATCAAATGCGCAAATAAAGAGAGAAACACGTCTTTTAAAGGGGATTTTTTAAATGCCATTTCACTGTGGAGAATATGATTAAAAACTTGATCATAGCTCTCTTTTTCCAGGTAGCTGTTTCCAGGAGGCAGGACCACGTACCTGCCCCTCAGGGCAGCAGCAGGAGCACTCTGCAGTAGCAGCTTTTACACAGCGGTGCATCCAAGGGGTTGGCACAATGCCCTTAACTGTGGAAGAGGATCCTGAAGGATTCGGGCTGACTGAGGTGAAACCACTTCACAGAAACTTTGCGAAAGGAAGGGCCCAGCAGCAAGCACAGGCAGAGGTAAAGGCGTTTCAGACTTCTGCTTCGGTTGCTTGTCGCTTGCAATTTGGAAAACAACATTCCTTTTTGGGAACTACAAGTCCCAAAGTGCACTGTGGGAAGAGCGTGCCTCGTACCAGCCAGTGCCCAGCACAAATTCCCAAATATGGATAAGGAATCAATTTTGAAAGAGGCTCACACTGGCTGGATGCTCCTCACTGAGACTCGGAAAAGGAGTGAGACAGCACAAAAACAAGGTGAGTTTGCGTTGTGCAAAGATGCTGTTCAGGGATCTCTTTCATGGGGAGCAGCCAATAATGTTCCGTCCCTTAGAAGGGCAGCCCAGCATTGCTCTGGTGATGTTTGATTTTGGTGCTGTGGTCATGGAGGCAGCTTTTGGAACGGGGCTGTTGTTTCGGGTGAGGGAGTCAGATCCTGTTTCCCTGCAGATGCTCCTTATGAATAAAATCCTATGGAAAGACAGTGAGCTGCAATTAATGCAGTTATTTTAGAGGCCAGGAAGGTTCAGGGAGAGGTAGGAGTTGCTCTGGACAGCAGCTCTGCATGAGTTGCAGTGTGTGGTTGTGTAAGAAGGCAAGGTGGACAAGCAGCCTTGTAATAACAGTAATTATAGGTTAAATTAATTTCTCTGTAAGGTATGGTAGAATGTTTTTGTACTTCACCCCTCTTCCTAGAGGGGACAGTGTGGTGCCTTGAAGGCCAAACCTCTCGCTGCTCCCTGACCTGCAAATAACACTCAGTAACAGGCTTGTTTAACTGCAGGCCAGGAGCAATTACCTATTTTACTGGCAATTTGTTAACAAGCAAAATGAAGTCATTCTGAAATACAATCATCTTGGCGGAGATGAGAGATGCTTGAGCGCCATTCCCCGGCACACGCGAAGCCTCGGCGGCTGAGCTGGTCACGGGCAGCACCAGCTCCTGCCTCTGTTTCCCTCCCTGGCAGTCAGGCAGACTGCTGGTGCAGCTCCGATGCTGCCTGGGGACACTTTTCTGCTGGGTGACGTCAAGTGCAGCTGGCCAGCTGCAGCCGTCATCGCAGCGCCCTCCTCCTGCTACGTAGGGTCATGGAGCAGCACGGCCGGAGGTGCAGCCCAGCCCTGAGATTCTTTGGGCGGCTGAACCCAACTGCCACATGGATACTTGTTGCCAAATAAGAATAATGCTGTTTTTTCCATCTTTCCTTGGATGGGAGCAGCTTAAATTGTCTTAAAGCTGAAAGGGTCCCTCTTGTACTTGAGTCAGCCTACGCAGCAGGGCAATCTGTACTACTGCTCAAGCACTGGAGGAAAGCAGGGTGTTAGGCCGAGCTCCTGGATAACAATTTCTAGGAACCAGAAAAGATAAAGTTAAACAAACTTGCTGGCAGTGACAGGTAGTAGGAGGGAGTACCACAGTGGGTTTTATGTCCTGGGTGGGATGTTCATGCCCAGCTCGTTGCCTTTTATATGAAATCAAGGAGGTTTTTTTTTCCCTGCAATCATCCTGATTTTGTACAGGAGAAGAAAAATGAGTTTCAGCAGGGCCTTGTTTGTGTGTGCATCATCTGTGGATTTACTGGTTCCCCTGCTCCCTCTCCTGCCAGGCAGTTCGAGGAGAGTTTAGAGTTACAGGCACCTGTGACAAGGCCTCCTGAGGTAAATCTCCTCAGCTATTAATCCAGATCTGACCAGCACACGGTCACAGGGCCAGAGGGCTGGCAATCAGTCTTTTTCTGTTGTCTCTTCTGTGTCAGTAGGCTGTTAATAGGAGATTAGCAGCATTAGGGAGACTTTGAGCTAGAAATGGTGTGAGGCCCTATGATTTGATTTGAAGAGAAAGAAACCTTCCCGCACTCGTATAAAAACAAACAGAAGAGCTGGAAATTATAAATGGCATTATAAACACAACTGAGGAAAGCGTAGTCTCTAGGAAAGATGTGGAGCTCTGGAGTACCTCATAGCTTGTCAGCAACATTTTAACAAAGAAATGAGTTCCGTGGAGAGCTCAGGTCCCAGCATGCAGCACTCTGTTCTTATCACCACGTGCTTTTGTTTGACTCTGGCGAGACCATGACGTGCTGGAATCTGTAATTCGCTTGTAATTTCCATCAGCAGTAAATCCCTATTAAATATGAAGCTGGCTGGCTGCAGATCCCTTCAATTAGCCCAGACTCGGGGCTTCCCTAGCTCCTGGCAGGAGGTCTGCAGAGCCCCGGGCTGGTTGGAGGTGAACACTCTCCGGCTGTACTTTGAACAAATGGCCCGTGGTGGTGCTTTCTTATCTCACCGAGCGTGGCGGCACAGCATCAAACCTACCTTTTGTTCCAAAAATAGCACCAGTTAGAGGAGACTCACCTGGTTTGGAGCCCACCTGCTGATGTTCCTAGTCAGAGTATTTAAAAGCGTTCGTGTCTGATTTTGTCTATATCCAACTTATGTAAACAGCAGGCGAGGATGGTACAAGGCAGAAAAGACAACTACAGGGGCAGTCACAGCCAGAGACATAAAAGAGCAAATCTCTGTTTCAACTTCCATCACAGATTCACAAACACTGTGTGAGGTGTAAACACTGGAAACTGGGAAACTGGAAACACAGGATTGTGTTCACAACTTGTCAAAACTTGAGTTTTACTCAGATGATAACAAAAGCTTTCCGAAACAAAGGACAATTTTAAGTTGATTAAGTCCCTTTCTTTGCTTCCTAATCAAACAAAACACTAGCCTTGGCAAGGCAGCTGTCAAAGAATAGCAGCAGTTACTTTGATTTAATTGTTACTGTTATAATAGTCTCATAATTAGTGCTGGGTGGGGCATTTCATAGCTGTAAGGTGACCAATTTGGTTAGAGGCCTAAGGCATCTTCTTTTCTTCAGCTAGTTATTATCTGTGAGAAAATACTAAAGCCTGTCGTCACTGTGGGTCAATTACATCCTGTTTGCCTAGCACGGCATCTCTTTGCTTATTGCTTTGGAGTCACAACCCCTCTAAGAGTTAATGCCTCTTCTCAAGGCCCAACTTGCCAAAATCAGCTCGCATCCATTAGTCTCCATCTTTCCTCTTTTTTCAAAAGCAAGCCTTGTGCTCTCATGACCGGGAGAAAGGATGGTGTGAATCCTGGAACTGTTTGTACCACAAGGCAAACGAGATGATTTGAGAAAATGGTTCTACTCGTTTTTCACCTAACTTCCTGACATCTCAGCATTTCTTTTCACAGTGTCTGTCACTCATCTGTCCCTCATTCTGAATGCACATTTACTGTGATCTGAGTTAATTATCTCTACAAGCAGGCAATGCATCTTCTGCATCTTAAATGGAAATGTCAGGATATACCACAGGAGTTAACGAGCTATTTTGCATCTCGGTCTGTTGGTCCCGGTTCTTGTCTGGCCAGGTCTTGTGGTGCTCGCAAAAGTTGGGATGAGAGGTTGCTTTAGGAAAGCCAGCAGTGCTGAGCAGTTGTGTGGTAGCAGTGCCTGATCCTCGAGAGAAATCCCCTGGGAAGGGGTTGTTTGCTGGTGCAACCTTTCTGTCTTGTTTTTCATGGAGAGCATCCCCTGCGTGCCCCTCTGGCTGTGGTGGGCAGTTGGTGCTCGTGAACTTGATACAGTAATTAACAGCTAATTGCTTTTTTATGAACATGCAGCTGAGCTTTTTTTTTATGCAGTCAGTGAATGTGTAGCACCTTTCTTTTGGAGGATTTCTCCCTTCCTTTTGAAGATGTGTGCTATTTCGGGTCTTATTGGTTTGAGAGGCGTGCTTTATTAATTAAGATTAATGTCTCAAGCAGTGTATTGGCCTCGCTTCCCTGACGAGCTGATGTTCTCTTTCCCTCTGAATCTCCCGTACTTGCTGCCCCTTCTCATTTTTCCTGGCAATATGAGGTGCAGACAAAGGTAGGATTAGATGTCTAATTAGTTTATGTAGCCTTAGATGTACGCGGTTACTTCTTGGCACTGGGGGAAGGGCAGCCCCTGAGGAATCCAGCCCTTGTGTCTCAGTAAGGTTTTCAGCTTTGGGAGCAGCCTGAGCCCCGGCAGACTTGAAAGGCAGGCCAAAATTTTCTAGACACATTTTTGTTCCAGATGCCTGTTCAAGGAGGAAGTTGAAAACCCAGTCTGTATTACCGAATCTGAAATAATTTCTCATTTAATGTTAGATCCAAGAAGTTTATTTCCAAAAAATGACTCAGTGTAGGCAGCCTGAAAAAACTTGCTTGAAACATTGCAGAAAAGCTACTAAGCTGTAATGATTATATTTTGGAACTACACCGTAGATGGGACAAGTTGTATTTATAATGTTTTTAGCTTATCAAAATGAACTTTAGGCTGTAACTCTCCTGTCTGCCACTGCCACCATCCTTCAGCAGATGTAGTCAGGGGAACAGAGAGGATAATGCCATTGTCTTTCCTACCTGACAGAAGGCTTATTAGTTTTCTAATTTAAATTGTATTTATGGAGTGTTCTGATACATCCGAATGAAAGGGATGTGGGTAAAGCAAAGGAGCAAGAGTACACTGCAGCTGTGTACACCAGCAAAATATAATCACTCAAGAGCAAAGTACTGGAAATGAGATTCAGGTATGAGCTCTGACCAGACCTTCAAGGATGGAAAATGGGGTGGATTCTGCCAGAGACTGGGAACTTTATTTTTGCTCTCAGGGATAGACAGCAGCTGCCCTTCCATTTCTCGTGGAGTGTCTCAGTAAGTGAGAGAGCTGCAGGCTGGTGTGTCAGCCTGGCACTCGGAGTACAACCAAGTCATGGGGGTGCAGGCCACTGTAAACACAGCAAGGTTAAATGAAATGAGGCCATGAGGAGGTCATGGTGAATTTGAAAGGGAGAGTGGATGGACAGACGTGACTGATGATAGCTCTGGTGATTGGAAACAAAACCTTAAATAACTCAAATTTGTATTCAGGAACACTTGTCCATGTCAGGACTCTACATCAGTCTTTCTGTGTCAAATCAAGCAGCAGTTCACAGCAGTTCACATTTCCAATGCACTCTGAGCTGCTGGAACAATATCTCTATTTTGAGCTCCCTTTGCAAGGCTGTCTCATTCCAAAAGGTGTGCTCACAAGGAGAAATTCAATACTGGAAAGATAGTCGGATAATTTTAGGAGATAGAATCACTGCATGCTGAATCCCCAAAGGAGCTGACACTCTAAATAGCCCTAGCAGGGAATTATGCTCTGTAAGTCATTACCAAAAGTTAGGCTGAAAGCATTAAAACACTTTGTATAATAAGCAGGTAGTTTCTGCCTCGATCTTCCAAGCCACTCTGGTTTGTTTTCCTAAGCTTACTGTGATCAAAGCTGCTTCTCTAGCGTTACTATTCATGTGGCAGTTGAAGATTCAGACTGGTCAGAAATAGGACAATCGTGGGACTAAATCTCCAGAGCTGCCCCAATCATAGGGTTAAAAGAGGACTGTGAAGTACTTAATAGGCTGCCTACACAGTGCTCAGCAAGTCAGAGGTTAACAAAGGACCTTATTATTGGAAAAGATAATTGAGGCTGAAAACAAGTCAACCGTCCCACAACTAAGCCGTGAAGATCATCAGTTTTTGTGAACAATGGCTGATGATGTTCGGGATTCAGTGAATTAAGTGGTTAATCCTATACAGAAAGCTGCATCCATAATGCACTTTAAATAGGGGAAATCCACCCAATTTGACCCCTGGAGAATTGCTTCCTGCTGTTACGCTGATGGATATGTCTATAAATATCATGGAAGCCATCAGCAGATAAAATCCCAGAGAGCTGAAAAGCCTCTCCCTATTAAATGATACATTGATCTCTATGAAACAGCAGGAGCCTGGGGTAATGAGCCAGTGAAACCAATCCCCTGCTCTCCCAGAATAACTGTAGCCAAGGAGAATCAAGACCCATACACTGTTTCCATCTTGATTAGGTAGGACAAAAAATCAAACCCCCACATACACCCTTCCTTCCTTCTGCCCAGTCTTCTCCACACGGCTGTTCCTTACATTCTGAGTGGGTCACTCAGGCAGCTGTTCATCAACATTTTGCTGCAGTTTGTTCCGAATTTGTCCTTTGTTTACATCCCTCAGAGAAAGCCTTCAGTCAGGACAGTTTGGGCACAAAGCTGCCAAAGCGTGCAGGACACCCCGGCAGGTTTGTGTGCCTTCTCCAGCACAGGTACCAATGGGTGGCAGAGGAACGTCAGCCACCACTTCTGTTCATTCTCACTTTTTTCTGTAACTTCTGGATTTTAGCAAAAGAGTGCTCACTGTCCTGGCTTGGGGTGTTTGTTTGATTGTTTGGTTGTTTGTTTGTTTTTGTTGGGGTTTTGATGTTTGCTTGTTTATTTGTTTGTTTATAGCTCAAAATCTTAAGGTGTTAAAGCCTATCGTGTTATAATGCAAGGCCTGGTTTGTGATTTTCCAATCCCTGTTGGTGCTGCATACCATGGAACAATCACACACACACTGTAGCATACAGATTTAGATTTTACCCCCTTGGTTTGATCTCTCTGTACTGACTGTATAATGCCTCCATGTCTGTGTATGCATGCAGGCCTCAGAGCAAACCTTTCTGATGCTTGAACTAGTTCTCCTGGGATTTAGAGATGCCATGAAGGAATTAACCCATGTTAAGTGGTTCTGGTTTGTTTTCTGTGTGTTTCTTTTCTGCGCTCTCCATCTGTTTCTCTTTTCTTCCTCCATTTTGTCCTTTCTTTTCTCCTCCAGCACTGCAAATTCCATCATTTCTCAGCACTGGGGACTGTGACTGGCAGTTGTGCAAACCCCTGGACATCACTGTGGGATTTACATGAAAAACTTGCAACTTGTGCTGTTAGCAATCTACTTCCAGAGTTATTAAGGACCGAGACATAAAGATTTGAAGAAAGCAGGGTTTCACAGTCCCCCCCAAGCCCTGAGCTGCATACAATGTGAGGACACAGAAAGAAAGGCGATTATGAAATTCTTTCCCTTCTCTTCATAGGCCTTTCTGCTTAGAAAGTCCTACGCTTGTCTAGCACTGATCTAGGCAAGGAAGAAAAGAACATTACACGGACTTTATTTCTGGACTTGTTCTTTGCTGCTTCAGTGCCTCTGAGCATGAGAGTCTTTTCCTTTGGAGACTCTAGAAGGAGTTAAAATAAACTGGAACACAAGGGAAGGATCATGAGATTCCCCAGCTCAGCCTGTGCCATTGGCACTCATGGTTGAGTTCAGTGACTCAAAGAAATGGGCTCTCATTACCTCTGAAGAGCCAATGCACTCTGTTTTCAGCAGTATCAACAAAAATGTTTACTGAGTTCCAAAGGGTTATATTTTTGGCATCCCTGTGGCCTGTTTTGGCCTGTTGAATGTTACTTATGAGTAAGAAGGAAAGAACTTGACTTGATGCTCAATTATAAAGCAGAATTTGTATGGCTGACAGTTAAAGGAAAACAAAGTGAACGCAGTATTTTGTGTATTTATCTCACAGAATCTGCAGAGACAATAACTACAGAGACAACTGGTTTCAATTGCAGGGATATCTCCTGGTTTTTAAAGTCGTGTCTCTGGTCTTTCCAGACAGCTGCAACTCGAGACACCCAAATTCACCACTTGTACACCTAATTGTAAATGGCCTGCCCAGACTGCCTCCAGACTGTGGGGGTGGGTGGGATTTCTGTTACAAACAAACCTCTGCTTTGCCCTCAGAGGCCACACTGACCATAACTCTGCTGGAATCTGTGCTCAGCCCCTATGGCATCCGGAGAACCCTGCTGAGGCTTCCTAAAGGAAGGACGGAATTGCAGATATTTCCAGGGCTTGTTTGGAAAACTGGTGTCCTGCAGGGGGGAGCTGTGCCCACCCTTGTTTTCTGCTGTCACATTGAGTGAGCAGAGCCTCCATCCTCACCACTGTGCATACCTGGGCATGGGAGAGGTGCTGTGAGGCTGGAGTCTGGGCCTGTGAGCTAAAAATGCTATTAAAGTGGATAATGGGGTGCAAGGTCTTCGCTGGGGACTCAGGTCCCATTAAAGTACATGTGACAATGCCAGAAAAGATAAATATTCTTGAAACAGCTACAGGAGGATGGTGGTACTAACTCTGTGCCTTGAGCTGAAAATAACAGCCATGGTAGGTAGCACTGACCACTGCCTCTGAAAGGGAATATGGAAAGGCATGGGAAGAGCCCAGAAGGCAACAACAGTGACAGAAATAGATGCCTAATTAAAAATTCATACCAAGGATTCATACAGTGCTTTACTTATTTGAAGCACTGTGCAGAACATTAGCTGATAGATCTTAATTAATCATTCAGGTAATTAAATGGAAGTGGAATGCAAATAGTTGGAGGAAGTTGGAGTATGAAGGCTTCCTGAAATCATTACATGATTTTGCTCTCTTTGATGGAGGAAGAATTTCTTCCTTTAGGGTTTGCATGTTCTCACCGTGTGGGTGTTATTACAGTTTTAATAACCACCTGTTTAATTCCCTGGGATGGGAGATTACATGCAGTACAGCCAAGAGGTTCTTGTTTGTTTGAGTAACTTTGTCAGTTTTATGGGCCTAAAAAAAGAGAGAATTATCCCCAGCTCTGTGTTTCAGGGCACAGAATGATGACCAGTTCAGGGATGAATCTTGAGCCTTTGACTTCTCACAAGCAGGATGGGCTGGGAGATGGAGTACCATTACACAGTGACCTATTGTTTTCACTTAAGCACTGAAAGATGAAGATGTGCTGTCATTTGATGTAGAGGAATCTCTGCAATGAATGTGGCAAAAAACCACTGAGAATGTTGGAAGTGATAGATAATTTTTTATGGATTAATTCATTCCCCTACAGTAACAAGATAGGATTCTTTGGCAGAGAATCAGTCAGCTTGATTCCTGGCTGTGGCATATTTAGGTTTGTGTTATCACCTACTTCCCACACTTGTGTAGCATAAACTCCTGAGGGAACTTGTGAAGAGATGGGTTTTCAGTTGTCTGGCCTGAATCACTGCTTTGCTGATGAACCCCTCAAGCTGCTGGAAAAGACCTGTTTTAAGCCAGGCCAGTATAACCACAAACCAGGCATGTAGGTGTGATTTCCTAAATTAAAAGGCTGATTTACTGCACTGTGTAAGTTGGCTTTTCAAGTTGCCTGCAACCTGAGAACTCAGTATCTTAGGGCAGGTACAATACAAGCAGTTGGTGATGCAGATAAAGCCAACAGCCTCCAAGAAAGATGTGATTCTATGACTGCTAATTGCTCTGATACCTTTGCTCCCCTCCTTCCAGCCTGTGTTTCCTTCTGACCTGGGATGCTGTCACCATCAGCAGTGAAAGCTATCACAGTTCTCTTTTTTTCTCTCCCTTTTCTTCTGTCTGGTTCCCCTGGGGACAGAAGATGCTGGCAGTTAGATCTACCCCAGGCTTCTGCCTTTTGTTTTCCTGTACTTTTCTCTTGGCACAATGCAGAAGTTTGCAGTGTTGTGCTTCCACAATCACATGCTAAAATATTTGCACAGCTGTCTGATGACAGAAAAGGGGGGAAAGAGAAAATCCACTCCGCCAAAGTTAAAACAAAACAAAACAAACCCACAAGCAAACAAAAAAACAAAGTTTTAATCATGTAAAATCTTCAGTTTTCCCTGCTCTTGTATAACAGAATCCTCAATCACTTTGCCTGGCTGTCCCCATGTGCTTCACCTTCTTCTTGTAGACACAAACCCACACTTTCATGCTTCTCTTCAATCTCCTCTGGGTTCAAACGCCTGTGGAACTCCACTGCCCACCTGTGTGCACTCACTTCAGCCCATTCCTGATGTGCAGAAATAGGACCAACTCCCACAGGCTATAATCAGGCATTCTTCAGGCAAATCTCTCACTGAAGGCAGTGGAAATTTTGGCACAAGGACCGCAAAACTAATTACATTCCTCCCCCAAGTGTGTATATATATATATAGGATGGTGATGAGATATCAGAAAACACTGCCTAGAAAGAAAGTCCATTAATAAGTGAGAAGTAGATGTGGGGAAGAAGAGTTGGTTGAATTATTTATAATGCAGTTATAAAATTGCTGAGTTCCTGAGCTTTCCAGAAACCCATCAATAACATGCATGACCATAGGAGCAATTAATAGGAATATAAACAAGCAGGAACACAGATCTCCATGAAAATCAGGTGTGGAGATGTTGTGAAAAAAAGTCTAGCATATCCAAGTCATTTAGCACAGAATATATTCTCATGTGGTGCTAACTTTCCAATAGCCTTGAAAACTGGTTGTGAGTTAATTTTACCAGCAGTGCACCAGAGAATCTCAAGCAAAAACTGATCAAACGTGGGCCCGTATTTTAAAAATAGAAAAACAGCGCAGACACTTCCTAACAAGCCTAACTATAGACCATAGTGAGAAAAGAAATTAAATGTATGTTTAAAAAAAACTGGATTGTGACTCTAAGAGCAAAATGAACTTTGATATTTGAAAGAACCAATCTTGTCACTTTTTTTTTTTTGGTCAGAATTATCTTTTTAGTGACTGATGATACCAGAGCAAATATACTGCATTAGATCCTTTGGTGCAATGATTGGAAGATTCAACTTTTCCAATCTTCAGCAGCCAGAAGAAGGGAAAGTGAACAGGCCAACAAGCACTTTTTCAGCTTTGACATCCATAATTCATGTGCAGGGACTGCACTCCCACTACCAACAGCTCCCTTCCTACACACATAAACACACACTCCCTGCCTTTATCCTGCTCTGAGACCACACACAGCTCTGTCCAGTTTCTGCCCTTCCCATCAGCCAGCCTCTTCCCTGGGAAGCATGAATGCCTCCTCTGAACCGAGGCCTCAGTTAAAGGTGTGTTTCCACCCTGGTCCATCAAACTTGGGTTGAGTTTTTTCAGGTTTTTTGAAGTCTTTCTCACTGTCCTCAGTCGTGAGCTCCAGAAAAAGCCTTCCTTTCTCTGGGGGAATTTCAGAACCAGGAACGTGGTCTGGATATTTATGGACAAAGGAACATTCAACATTTCTGCTCCCGTAGCCTCCTAATCATCAGGAAGAATGGCTGTGCTGTGTCTTTAGCATTCCAGCTCTGTTTCTGAAGTCTGTATGAAGTCCTCCTTCACTTAGGGATAGCCCTCTTTTTCTCTGTGGCTGTGCCTGAAGTGCCCAGGCACAGGGATGCAGCCTCTCTGTCCTGGTCTGAATCCAGCAGACAGAATGTCATTTCCAGCCCGTTAGCCTCCGAAACGTTCTGTTTGTGCAATTAGCCTTATGAGGCCGCTGATGAGAAATGGGTGCTTATTAGCTGCTGTCATTTTTATGCCCTCTTCCCTAAGTGATGGTACAGCAGCCCTCGTGATCCCAGTAAATAGCTCTGACTGCAGGAGGAGAAAGCTGCAAATGGAAAAGACTTCTCAGTGCTGCAGGCCAAGCCCAGCCACCTCCTCTCCCCTACATTCCTCTGCTGCTTTCACTCCCTGAGAGCCCAACTTTATTCCTTCTCAGGGTTGTCTTCTTCAGGGGACAGCTTCATTTTGAATGGCTTCATGCTTCACACCCAGAGGAACCAAGTCATTGCCACTAAGCCAAGCGTAAAAATAGCTGAGGGAAGGGGTGGGGGAGGGAGTGTCAGCAAAACAGATTTATTTAATTATATGTACCAACCAACATTTTCCTACGTAAGACTAAGTGTGCAGCTCAGTTTCTCATCTTACTGCACTTTCGTTTGAGATTCCTGAACAAATAGACATAAAATGCCTGTGATAACTTGGATTTCTATAGAATACCTTCACATGTTTACTAACCTTACATCTGTGTGGAGCTGGATGCTCCAAACTCTAATACTAATGTATTAATACATTACTAATAACTGATTTTGATCAAGCCACTGCACTAAGACACCGCACAGGGAGGGTGTGTGTGTTTGTGTATGTGTGGGGGTGTGATGCTGTTAAATCCAGGCTTCCTTAAGCTGGGCCTAGATGGACTTTCCTACTTCACAGAGATATTCTGCACTGCCAAGCCTAGTGGCGTGGTCATGGCCATCACTGTGTTTGCTGATCTTCTCCAAGTCCCACATTTAAGAGTCCTGTAAACATAGGAGAAATGGAAGGTTTTTTCTAAACTAAATTAAATTCTAATCCTCACAGTATGCTGGAGAAAAGCTGGAAAACGCAGCCTGAAGGCAGAGGCAAAGATAAGTAAAAATATTAGGATTTTTACTGCTTTTAACGCTTGAGATTTTTTTTTTAGCCTGCTCACAGCTTTTATAATCTAGTTCAATTCTTTCTAGCCTTTCTGGCTGATACTGCTGTTCTCAACTAGTCCCATCTCTGCTGCTGCAGATTATAGTGGAGCAAAAAGGTACTTAACCCCTTGTCATGATGGGATCTTTAATGTCTGGATTTTGGCACCTGGAGGCCTATCCCTACCTAGCAATTTGGGATGAGCCACTGTCACACATTGCCCAAACAACCTAAGTTGAAGGTGAGGACAAGAAAGTCAGTTAAGAAAGCAAATGTGTGGGGTTTACTTCTGTGTGGTTTTTTCATCTACACCACCTACGTGCACACAGAGCTGTGTTTGTTACTGGCGTCCTGAGAGAGGAAACCCATTACCTTAAAAGAAGCACTTGGCTTTAAGAGAGAATAATAAGGAAAGCAACAAAGAACCATTAGCAACATTTTATAAAGAAGATGAGATAGTCTGTCTCATAAACAAGTGGTATTATTTAACTACTCAAGGAGTTGCTTTCCAAAACAAGGCTGAATTGTTCATTGTCCAGCAAAATAACGCCTGCTTCTGCAGTCTTGGCTGCTTTTCTGACTTCAGCCCGGAGTCTGTAGGTCTCCACTGTGGTGGACTCTCCTGCCTAACATTACTGCTAATATTTATGTCAATGTTATAACAAAAATAAGAGGAAAATGGCGATATTAAGGGTCAGAAATGATAGCACTATTTTTCAGTTGAGGGGACAGGAAGAAAGGAATTCTGCTGGCCCTGAGCTTCCCCGTAGCTGTAACAGGGCCTCACAGACACACTTGTGCTCGGTCGTGTTGGCAGAGAAACACTTGGCAGAGAAATCCCCTCTTGCTGTCTCAACTGCTCATTCACCTGCTCACAGAGACGAGATTATATCGTGCTGTCCCAGCACTTCTTCCAACACTGGTGAGCGTGTGCTCATGTTCAGATATCCACCAGAACAAGGTTTCTTTTCTCCTCTTTTCACAAGCCATGGCATTCCCCAGGGGAAGCCAGTGGCTCTCTCGGGGTTGTGCCAGCTTTCCTAAACCACAGGAACACGATTTATGATGCTGTAGAGCTCTGTGAGAGGAGCGAGCAAGGCGGGAGGGGGGTGTATGTGGGGTGTGAGGGAAATACCTTGTGTACAAAACAGCCTTTTAAAAGAAATGGGTGGATTACCCAGGTCAGAGGAATCCTCGAAGGAGGAGGCAATGCATCCATTCGGTGCTCCCACTGCCGCTCCCTTAGCAAGCCACAGGGGACCACTGCTCGGTTACTGTGGCAACAGTGACGACTTGGCAGCCAGACCCATCATCACACAGCCTCCTCGAGGCTCTGCGAGATGCTCTGGCAAAGGCTCACACAAGGAGATTTGCATCTGAGATCCCATTTCTGTTAAATTTCAGCTTTACCTTGCAAGCCCGGAGAAAGAGAGGATTGCTGCTGGCGCTGCTGCCCTCCGGAGAGAAAGCCGTGTGGAGGCAGGGCACGAGGAGTGGAGAGGGGGCTCTAATTTGCGTGTCTGCCCCTGCAGAGGCGGGCGAGCTGTGAGCACCTGCCGGGGAGGAGTTGACTCATGTGAGAAGAAGGTCATTCGCACAGCCTCGCTCTGTGAGTACCGACCCAGCCAGCCTCTCCTACCTTCTGCTGCAAATGTTGTTTATTGTTTGCCGTTGACTAGTGAATTCCGGGGTTTCTTCTGTCTAAGGGGAGGAATTTTCTTTTGTGCTAGCTCTAGGCTTCATGCAAAATCAGTGGATGCACTACTACTGGCTTTTTGTCCCAGGCATGAATTCCTGCAGGAGCTGCAGCCTTGCCATTAGCAGCAGGTTTCTTGCAGGAAGCTCGATGAGATCTGCAGGGCAGGATCTGCAGTTTGCAGTGAGCACTGCACAATCCCTACCTTAACACCAGGTTTTGTGCTCTAGCCAGCTGATATGGTCCTATATCAGGTTTTCCATTTAATTCATGATTCCAGCCTTTGTTGTACAAGCTGACTCAATTGTTTTCGTTGAGATTAAGAATTTAAGCAGTAAGTAAATCAAGTGCTTGAACAGGTGCAGAAAGAGTACTTGCCCTGTGTAGGATAGAGTTACAAGCAATCTCATTCTGATGAGACAAACAGATGCTCCAGATAAACTGCTGATAAAAGGAATTATTATAGTGGCAAAGACCCACCACGTTCCCCTGTAGCACATGGGTGTCATAGTCAAGAACACAGACAGTAGCCATGGGTGAGATCAATCTAGCACAGCTAACAATAGGCATCAATAAATGTGCTCATGTTACTAAGCAGTGCGATCATCAGTCCTGAATCCTGTCCTGAAAAATATTAATGAAACTTAGACCTCTGTGAAAAGAATACACTGGTTTGTAAAGAAATAATGCATTGCAAAAAAACCCAAAAACCAAAAAAACCCCCACACCAAACAAAACCAAAAACCCAAAACAAACAAACAAACAAAACCAAAACCGAACAAACAAAAAGGAATTATAAGGGAAAAGAAATCAAAGGTTGTACACCATAGATCTGAAATCCTGATCGACCTGCAGCCTGCTCATGTGAAAGCCAAGGAGATTTTATTTTCTCCAGATGAATTTGGTGCCTGTTCTGTTCCTTAGTCAGACAGCAACACTGGGGCATCTCTAGCTGTAATCTCATTAAGACTGTTAGGCTGTGATTGTGCTTGTGGTCTCTTGCTGGCATGCGTTTAGGCAGACAAATGATCGGGACTCTCACACTTGAGAGGAGATGGGGGTCTGTTTTTTCTGATGAGGTTTGAAAATCCTACATCCTCGACTTTGGAAAGGCACTGTTTGCAAAGCAGCTGGGAAGGCAAACAGGCACAGGACCCCTCAGCCCAGGCACACAAGGGCAGCTTGTGAACACAGCTCCTGTTGGTGTGAGGGGAGTCACGTGTGTGCACAACAGTGGCACAGCACACTCCCCTCAGTGTGCAAAGAGCATAAAGCTGTGCCTGTGTGAGTGTTGGCATGGCAGGCTGGGCTACTACGGAGCAAAAACACAAGTCAGATATTGGTTATGTGTTCCTTTTTCCATCCCCAGAACCAGTCCTGTGTTCTGCTTTGTCCTGCCTGTTACAACTAACACAAACATAGTAGCTTTTGTTTAGTTGGCCACTTTGACCAAACTGAAAAATATTTTGATGTTATTTCTGGATATTTCTGGAGTTAGATACAACCCTTTTCATTCCATTTTAGCCCATTACTCTCCATTACAATTCCAGAGGACACCATAAAGACCTCTTGTTCCTCTTCCTCATCCCTGCATCCCTCAGATACTAGCAGACAGTTCTGTTCCTTGGCAGCAGCGGAGTTTGAGTGCTTCTGGAGGGCAGTGTGTTTGCAGCCCCCTGAGTGACCCCTGCACACGTGGATCTCCTGCACACAAGCCCACAGGGGCTGATGTCATTGGCGCATGAGCCCTGGGAAGCAGGCTGCTGAATGAGTGCCAGTGTACCACACACTTCATAAATATGTAAAAGCAGCGGGCCCTAGCCCAACAAGCTCAGATTCAGAAACGTTTAGCAGATGTTCTGGCCGTGGGGGAGGAGAAAACAGGAGATGAATAACTACAATACTGCAATAGCAAATACTTTGTTGATGAAACTGCACAAAAATTAGAATGACAAACACACCCTTCCCAGGACTTTGACCCAGCCATAAAACAACATCAACATGTTTTATTAATAGTAGTTCCACATTCTCAAGATCAATAAAGTGACTTCATTGATTTACTTTTCCTTTTTTATTAATAGTTCACTAAACAGTGATGAATTTGGATTGAACATCGAGTCTTTTTTACAGCTTGTCAAAGAACAGTTCTAGTAGTTCTAATAAAGCAATAAGCTTCTCAACCAGGACAACACAGCCTTTTGCTAAAGAGAACCTAACCATGGTTAAGAGTTGGAAGGAAACTTCCAAATCTGTTTGAGATTTGGGGCTGTCAGTTATTTCTAGACAGCACCACAAGCAAGCTGCTCTGTACACTTCCTCAAAGGAGTAAAAAGCTGTTGCTTTCAAAACAACCATAGAAAACATAGCTCAGGCTCTCCTTTAATCCAAACTCTAAATAGTAAACATGCCTTTCAGACCTGAATGCGTGCTACGTGGAGTAAACCAATCTCAGCTTTACAGGCAGCTCTTGTGGGGAACTTGTATAGCCCAAATTAGATGAAGAACCAATGAAAGGTCTCAATGATTGACCTTGCAGGAATTGCCATTATATTTCACCAAGGTACATTTGAATCCATTCCCTTTGGTCCTTTCTCAGGGACTGTCTGAGTACAAAGAAATTGCGGAGCTGTGATTTTTTGGTTCATGCACTAGTTGTAACCCAGCAGTCTAGTAGTACTTCATCTGGGTATGGTGTTCTTACATATCTATATTTTCTTCCTTGACAAGCACTTGTCTTCCGGCTTTGGATGATCTCACACCTCTTTACACATTTGAACTGCTGTTCCTAAAGCATGAAGTGAAACTCAGCTAGGCTATTCTTCCCAGCCCTTAGCATAAAGTACTGTTTTGGGAGGGAGATTTCTGCACTTGGGTAGCCTTTGGTTTGGGTAATTCTACTTAAAACTTTACAGTATAGTGAAGTGAAAGTTGTGTGTTTCTCATCAGTTTCTCGTATGCCCACGGTCCTGAGTCATAGCAGCAAACCCAGCTGCAACTTTATATTTTCCTGCCTGGCAAAGTCTGTGAGCAGTGAAATTGTCTGCAGTGCATATGCACAGACCCAGAGCCTCACTTATTCTTAAAATAGCTCCAAATGCTAAAGTCTATATGGAACACTCAGCAGATTTGCATGTAGCCCCAGAGAAACCTTCCTTATTAGTTCTTATCAGAACATTTATTTTTTTCAGCATGAAGGGTTAGAAACATTTACATGATCAAAACTCACTGGCTCTGATGGGCCAGCTTTTTCTTTTCCTTTTTAACTGCAGAAGTTTTTACCTACAGAAGTTTCTACTTAGTGAGCCAAGAGATAGGTTCTTTTCAAGCGAATTAGACTTGTATTTGTTTTCTTGCAACCGAACACCACCAGCAACTCATTTGAAACTCAGCTCCCACCTCAGCACACAACATCAGTCCGGATTAGGGTGTGCATGTGTGTTCAGAGGTGGTGCAGGGGGTTGAATACATCATTTGATAAATATTACAGCTATTCAAATGCCTATGCAGTGAATAATCACTTGCATTAGGAGAATGCTGGGTGCTCGGTGACTTCTGCCTTGTATTTGAACCACAGATTGAACACTTGTGCTCTTGCTTAGGAAGTCAGTGCTCCAGAATTGGACAACTCTTCCTGCTAACAGCTGCAGAAGACAGCAAATTTTAAGACCTCTGTAGACTAGACTAGTCCTTCAGTTTCTTCTGAAAACAGTTCTTCTTTTGGAAGCTCTTAGCTGCTCATTTGTGTACAGATTACTTTTACATTAAAAAAAAAAAGGGTTTAGCTGTCCAAGTAAGTGTGAGCATGAGAAAACAAGACTACAATTTGTCACGATCCCAATTCATTTGCTTACAGCAGATGGCAATTCAAATACAGTGACTTTTAACAGAAACACTTGTACACAGGAGAAAAGAGGTCCTGTTGATGGAGAGCATCTCAGGGGTTTCAGCAGCAGTTTGGTTTCATGTTGTGGCCTTGACTTTTACAAATACTGCCAAGTATGTGGGAAGCAAAAAACAAAACAAAACAAATCCTCTGTCACTGTAAATGTCACACTAAAATGTATAAACAGGAGGGATGATTGCAGAACACACCAAGTGCTCCTTCCATTCTGCATCATACTGATAAAACCCCAACTGGAAACACACTGTATGCTGTTCCTGCACAGAGAAATTCAGGAAAGACATGAATTAAAGTGAGAGCCACCAAAGGGGAGCACCATTAATCAACAGAGCCTCACTCAATCTAAACTAGGAAGACAGGCAAGAAGAAATGGAGTTTTAGGTCTGGGGAATGTGATAAGTAATGTGAGAAATCTTCATGCATCTAAAAAGCTGTTGCAGGAGCAAGAGGAACAAATGGGTTTTTTGTTTCTGTTGGGTAGGATGAGAAGTACATGTAAATTATGGTAAAAGAGATCCAGGTTGATCATCAGGGGAAACTTTCTAAAGGCAAAAAGAGCAAATCATGAGAAAAGAACATTTTTCCTGGATAGACTGTGGTGTCTGCCCTGGGGAGGTCTTTAAGAGGTAAAACAGATGGGACAGAGATGCTTTCACAGGGCTGGAGTTAGATGACCTCTCAGTATCCCTTCCAGTGCTCTAATTTGGTGATCACCTCATTTGAAAATCCACTTGCTGTGTTTTTACTTCCTCTTTCCAGATGTGGGGATTCTGCTGCAGGACAGGATGCTTCCAGTGGAATTTGGTGCTCTTGGTTTAAAGAGATTACAAATTCCCACAGGAGCATGCACCTGGCAAGTCCTGAACCTTGGAAGGTTGTCAAAATAGAATTTAAGATTCCTTGGCTATTTTTACTGTGAAAATAGCTTTGATTTCAGAGAGATACCAAAAAAATTTCTTGAACTTTCTTCTGTAACTTTACTTCCTTGTTATACTCCTTGTCTGACTGGGGGCAACACCTGGCCCTAATGAACCTTCAATAATTTCTCCTAGAAACAGAATACATCAAAAAGTCAGGCCTTATTTTTCTACATAGACTTTTGCAAATGGGACCCTGTGCCATACTCTGACTTTATTTTGAGCGGTAGCAGCTCACCTCCTTTAAAAATCTCCATCTGGAACCACAATATTTTCCCCAGGGCTGGTTTGGAACTGCTTCCTCAACAGCTGCTCTGCTCACTAGCGGTCACTCCTGGAGTGCCAACACCCAGTTTGACAGTGCCCGCAGGCAGGAATTCACAGGATATCAATCACTGCCTGGCTGGGGCGAGGTGACTGCTCCCTATCCCAGGGCAAACCAGCGGTTCTGTAAAATCCCCAGGGGAGATGCAGTGCTGGGCTTGTCTTGCCTGGAGCATCAGGCTTCTCTGAAGCTGCGATGCAGGGTTTCAGCTGTCTTAGCCCGTTTTTATATTGCAAAATGGCCCATTTTGTACCGATGTTGCAGTTTTTGTGAGTGTGCTTTATTAGCCTGAAGTCCTGTACAGTACTGCCTGCCACCCTCCTCCCACTCTGCACACCACGTGCACGCGGTGACAAGGGACATGCAGAGGCAGTATAGTCCTTTGTTTTTGCTTCAGTTCTACTTGTTTAAACCCTTCCTCTTACGGCGCATTGTGAAAACTTCTCTGGGAATCCAGCGGCATAATGATGCAAATGACCCTGTCATATGACTAAGCCTCTCTGGTGCTGTATTCCAAAATACCAGAGCCAAGACACACAAGTCTTGCTGTGGATGCCACAGGCAGCCTCATGCTGGAGTGCAGATGGCTCTTCAGTTCCCTAATGGGAATTGTTTGGGTCCTTATTAGCACTTTACAAAGATTACTGCTAAACTTGCCAGCTCTCCTCCTGACTGTTCAGAGTGCTCAGCCAGTAATCACTGCAAGCACTGTGCGAGCTGGGCCCTGGGAGAGCATTTGGAAACATCTCCTGTATCACTGTCTGTAAACCCCACTCCTCCATCTGCTTTCATTTTTTCAATAATTAACACACCCCCAACCTGCATCTTCGCAGGGGAGGATGCCTCCAAATATTGGTTTTGGACAGATAATGGAAGCTGCTGCCTCCCCTGCAAAGAGCTGCTCCGTCAGTGACCTTCAGTGACTTCCAAGGGGGAATATCCCCTTTCTGGAGTTCTTGCCACCCTTTGGTGCTTGTATGGGCATGGCTTTGTGCACCTGCTCAGGTAAGGACAGGTGTCCTTGCCAGATTTTCCAACACATAAGCTGAATCAGCAGGCTGAGGCTCTCCAGTGATTGCAACCAGCAGCTCTAATTTCTGTGCTCATGGAAACTCCATCAGTAAACAGGGTGGGTTGAGCCAAGTTTAGATCAGCTAAAGGCTTTCCTCCATCTGTTCTCAGACATGCATATAGATAGTGAATTGGGAATTGTGCACTTCTGGCTGATATTTGTCATACCCCACTGTAGGAAGAATTTGCTCAGCCGTATCATTACCTCATTTTATACATCTCTTATGAATGATATTTGCTCGGTGTTTCATCATGTATTATTACAATACCTGATTGCCTTTCATGCCAAAATCTCTAATACGCTATGAAGATCAAAACTTCTCTTAAGGATGGGTTGGAAGGCTGTGGCTTTGGTAGGACATTCCTGGGCTCCTCCCAGTGCTTTTTGAAGACCAGGGCTGGCTCATTTCTCTGTCCAGCCAGTACCAACACTGTCACCTCGGTGTGACCTGAGGGATGAGTCAATATTTGGGGCTCCCAAGCTGAGTTGATTAGCAGGAGACAAGGATGATGGCAGCAGCATCCACCTGCTGCAACGCGGCTCATCTTCCCGAGCGCAGGGACAAGGAGCCTTTTCCCGAGCGCATCGGGATGCAAACGGTACGAGTTGCTATGACCACCGCCGGGAGCTTCTCCCCAGCCGCCCCCGACCCAAAAATATCTCCGCAATTTCTCGAGACGACTTTACAAGCGCCTCTGCGGCCGCTTTTAGATGTGATTTATTTGCCGCCTTCCTCCCTCCGGTTCCTTCGGCTCCATCAGCGTCTCCCGTGTGTCGGCGACCCGGCGCGCTCCCGGGGCGCAGGGCGCGCTCCCGGGGCGCAGGGCGCGCTCCCGGGGCGCAGGGCGCGCTCCCGGGGCGCAGGGCG
>WEKY01056093.1:252712-266391 GCA_013390045.1 Picathartes gymnocephalus
CGTGCGGGGCGGGCGGAGGGCGCTGCGGGGCTGCCCGCGCTGCTGCTGCTGCGGCTCGGCCTTACCGCCCGGAGCGCCGTGCGGGTGCCTCGCACCGCCCGCCAACCGCGGCCGCCACAGGGTCATAAGGTGCTGCCGGTGCTTCCGTCACACGGAGCTCACGGCACCCTACGTGAGGCACGGCATAAACCGCCCGCAGTTCGCACAGGCTGCTGCTTCTCTCGCCTTTAGCCTTTTTATTTACATTCTAGATAAGTTTAGTACGAGGGCTTGTAATACACACGCCTCTGTTCCTTTATTTGTTGTGGTATGGTTCATTCTTAATCTCTGCAGGCTGTTGTCCTAAGATGTGTTTAAGGGTGTTTAGTACTTACTGAGGGTAGCTGCTTCTAAACATAGGTTTTCTTCTTGTATAATAATAAAAACCTGCTTATCCATTCACTGCAATGACTAAATTCCATATTCTGAAGAAGACCTCATGCAGTGATCCATTTAAGCTTAGCGCTCTGGAGTGCTTAGAAATGATCCTTCCATCTCGACAAAAGTCACACGACAAAAAATGCTGCTTCCTTTGTTGGTCCTGTTGTGCTGCTTTGAAAGTTGAACAAAATGAAGAATCTATGGGAAATCTTTTAAGTGTTGGACTCAAAATTGGCGTTCTTGGTTACTCAGTAGTTTAAATGAACTTTGTCTGTGCTAGTGCAGTGGATTTAGGGGAAGCTGAGCAAATAAATG
The DNA here is from genome assembly GCA_013390045.1 of Picathartes gymnocephalus. NCBI lineage: Eukaryota > Metazoa > Chordata > Aves > Passeriformes > Picathartidae > Picathartes > Picathartes gymnocephalus. Next base: position 253,448 of record WEKY01056093.1, read on the forward strand.
GCCTCTCGCGGGACAAGCTGGATCTACAGAAACTGATTAGGCTCCGTTCAGCTAGAAACTTTGAAAGATACAAGGTAACCGAGCTTTGAAAAGTGTAATAAACAAGACTTTCTTTGTATAACTACGCACTTGCTTGGAATAGCCTGGTTTTAGCAATAGTTATGCTAATACCTCTCTCTTTATTCCTTTTAACGTACTTACTCTATTTATTTCTCACTGTCACATTTTCAGTACTTGTGTTTGAGTTGGTTGCACTGCAGGGATATGTTCAGTAAAAATAACTCACTGCATGGGAATTCTTCAATCATGGGAATATTTCTGCTGGTCTGAGAGTCTGTGAAAAGCTTACTTGTACAAGACTAGATTTAGAGTTAGATTGATGTTGGCAGTGCCGCTTTAAACCAGCCAAAAGTCATGTCAACCAGCATGTTCATCTGCAGCTACAAAAGTCATGCTACAGATATGTGTATTTAGCTTGAAACTTGTGAAAATGCTTGTGTCGAAGTAGATGACTTAACTAGGTATGCTGCCCTTGTATTCGTTCATGTCTTAACTTACAGTTGGAAGGCACACCTCACAGCTAATTTGTGATGTTGGTAATCCTGTAATTATTAAATTAATGGACAGCGAACTCCTCTTAAATATTACAGGAAAACTCTAAATATTTTTCTTTTACCAGTTATTTCTAAGTATTTGTGCAGAAGAAATAAGTAATGGTTATGTTGCTGCTGAATTACATGTATCTCAGTTTCAATATTTCATAAATTTGAATGCAAATCCTGTTTCTCACTATCCTGTGTATTAAGGAAGGATCTGTAAATAGTATGTAACTGTATATTCCTGGTCTAAACCTAAACACAGCTGGTTGAGGTCAGGATGACATTTTATTCTAAGCTTTCTTGCCTCTCTGGGTTTCAAATATCCTGCAAACATGCCTCACATGAGAAATCTCAGTTATTTTGCAGGTGCAGGTCTCTTGATAAAGGCTCAGGCACTGTTACTTTGCCATGAGTGAACTTGAATTACTGTTGTACACATGGTAACATAGAGCTGATGACACTTCTTGGAGAGGCAGCATTGGTCCTTACTTGGATGTGTTCCTTCTTTCTTGCAGGGTTTCAAAACGACTTCTCAGTCACTTAAGTAGTCCATGAATGGATTAGGTTTTTTTTTTTTCCTTTTGCAAACACAGGGGCTGTCCTGCCGGTGTAATCTCAGAGTAGTGCTCAGGGCAGCTCCAGGTGAAGGGAGAGCTGTCCATGCTGCTGCTGTCTGTCTGTCCTTGGCAGAAGCAGCAAACTCTTCCACTCTCTGACTGTGTAATGGGTAATCACCCCCGAGAGCAACAGCAGAGCCTGTATGTGCTGCTACAGCCTGATGCTTTAGGAATCCTTTCTCTGCCAGTTGATCTATGCCTCAACAACCTGAAGTAAGAGGAAACCCCCCCAACTCCGTGTAACTGTGGCTCACCTGCTGTGTGCAGGGTGCTCAGACAGGAGCAAAGCACACTCCTGCCCTGGGGGCTGCTCTTGCACACGTGTGTGTTGTTAATACACGGGTGCTAAGTGCAGCTTTGCCCGGGTACTGTGTTGCTGAGATATTCCTGGTGTGGATGCCATCCCTGAGAGGCTTCCTGGGTGCTTTTACTGCAGCAGATCCTAGCGATAATCTCATCTTTCATCCAAAAAAGGGAGGAGGGAACAGTTCCCGCTGGTCAGTGCAAGGAAGGGGAATTTTACATGAGCTCCCCTGGGGAGCTATGCTTGCTCTTAGGTGTTTTTTTAGTTGTCCCAGCAGCTCTGGAGTCTAGAACTGACCTGGCCCTTGCAGGCTATAGCAGGATGTAAGGAGATGTCAGTTCCAGGGATGCTGCTCATACTTAAAGAGGTGGAAATAAAATTGCTGCCATACCCAGCTGGTGTTCCTGCTGCTGTTTGGAAATGTTATGATAAGATACAAGAGGCAGGCACTGTTTGTTTACTAGGAGGGGAGCCCCAAACCTGGAGATAGAGCGAGAGGTAAGCTAGCATAGGAACATCAACTCACCACCCTTTCCTTCCTTTTTCTCCTCCTCCCTCCCCCAGCTGAATGACATCTCACGTTGTAATTGCACAAGGGAGAGGGAGAAAGGGAAAAGTGCATCCAGGAGAACCCAGGAACATATACACTCCAAGGAATGAAATCTGCAATAGATGGTGTTTGTGAATGGTGTGAAAACATTTGGATTTCAGCTGAGTGTTTGGGGCACATGATGAATTCAATTTCAATGAATTATTTGTCTGTCCCTGTGGATTCCTTCTAATGTTGAGGTCGTTGGAATATGGATTGATAAGATATGGAAATGAGTTGATAAGGCTCTAACAGCATTTGGTTTCTTTGTGTTAACAGTAAATAGACATGGCTCTTCTCATTCTGCCTGTGTTGTATCTTGGTTTGAAGAGGCACTGGAATACTCTCGTGTATGGAGTGGCTTGTGATAGATATGGAGTGCTCAGTTATGGGAAACAACTTAAGGAAGGGGAGGTTGCTCACCTGTGTGGGCAGCCTCTCTTCTGATACCCTTCCTTTTTTTTTTTTTTTTCTCTCCTTTGAAAGTTTAATCAAGCTGCAATTATTTGCATTGGTAGCAAGAGGAAACTGAAGGATGTTTTTCTTTCTGGTTTTTTTTTTCGATATTGAAATTTACTCAATTCAAAAGTATTCAGCAAGACTAGGAAAGGAAATGCAAGTTCTTGCTTTTCCTAGACAGCAGTAAATTAACAATAGAATTATTTCAGCTTCAGGAAAGAGGAATGTATTTCATCCCACACGTCCTGAGGGAGTTCATAACTTTTCTGCTGAAGGTGGGCAGTAGCAGCATAGTTTTTTTGCTGAAGACAGAAACTTGATTGCTCTGATAGAGATTAACTGTTCTGAACCTGTTGCTTTTGCAATAGGCAACATGAGAAACTGCCTTTCATTTTTGAGAAGAGACACTGAAGGAAGCTATGGAAATTGTGAGGAAACCCTTTTTACTACATTCCTGTCTCTCTCAGCCTGTCATCTTTCTTCCCAGATCTTTATCCTTGTTATAAGTTAACCTTTTTCATTCTTTCTCCACAGAGTCTTTGAGATATGATCTTTTGTGTCTAGCCACATGGTTAAAACTAGTCTAGGCTGCCCTTGCTTTGTCTGGATTTCTTCTTGACATTCAACTGTTCAAAACAATGACCATTTTTACTGAAAATCATTCCTATGTGGGGTTCTTCAGCTACAGACATAAGCTAATTTTCTTGTCCCTTTTCTACTGTCATAGATATCTCTGGTGCTGCCTCATCTTCTGCCTTCAGAGAAGTTCATAATGCTCTCACCTGCCATGAGCTGACTGAACCAGGACAGCTGGGCAAGGGAATCAATAGGCCTCTGCTTATCTGCCTTGAGTGGTTTTGCCTTTTTGCTGTGTTCTCTTCTTTCCTTGGATCCACTTGTCCAGCAGTCATCTCATCCCTTGAGGTGGAGTCTCTCTGTGCAAGAGATGTTTTCTTGTTCTGCTCTTATGTAGCATATTACATTTTGGAGTTCTGGTTTAGACTGATGGTCTCAAATGTTATTGTAGGATATAAAACTAAGGTGAAATCTGGCAGTTTTCTGTGCTGTTTCCAACCTCAGTCCAGGAATATTTGTCTGACCTTATGGGTGTTTTGCTGTGTTTGCCTGCATTAGGATTCCAGTTGCACATGCTTAATTAATATCTGGGAAATAGCCCATTTACAGAATCAACTTCCTCTTTGGCCAGCAGGAAAACTGTTCTGTATTACTGCTCTGTCTTGCTGTTTGGAAATAATTCCTCTGAAAATGCAGTGCTTTGAAGTGAGGTAAGGCTTGCTGGGGGCTGATGTTGTTGAGGGAAGAGGACTTTGCAGTGCACTGAAGGCTTCTAATCTCTTTCAAGCTTGGCTTTATATCTTTTATTTTCATGACTGTAAGATGTTTTGGAATGAACTTTGGGTGGCATGTCTGATGAAGTCTTAGGGTGTAATCTTCTGGTCTTCTAAGCAACTTCTGAACTGAAGTGGCAATGGACAGCATAACTTTTGCAGTGACCTCCCTTTAAATTACTGAGATGTCTTTACTCTGAATCTGTGGGGAGAGCTCTCACTGGAAGTATAGGCAGAACAGAAGCATTTTTGTGGGATCATATCTCTGCCATACAAATAAAAGTGCTTGTGGCTGTGTGAGTCCTATCTAATATTTCTATCTCTTTATGACCCTGAAGGAACTGCCATGGTTGAAGTTTTTGCCACCTTCCTAAATATGGGCAGCCCCTTTTTGCTTTTGTCTTGGTGTTTCTAAATATGTTGTGTAGACTTACACAACTGTTAAAAAGTCTTATTGGGTCCGGTGTAAAGGACAATATCATCTCTGCTCTGTTTTGTGAAATGCTGCAGCTTGTAGTGATTTGCACCACTTAACACTTAGATGTTTTTCAGGGTTCATTAAAGAATTGACTCTAAAGGCAAGCAGAAGGCAAATTTGATTCTAACCCAGTTAAAGAGCAGAAAGCCAATTGATATCCATCAGTGATACCCATGATATAGGTTGTTGTGGATCTTGTGATGAGGAGTGTCCTCCAGCACTTCCATAACCACTTCATGGTTATGTGACTGATGGAATGAAGGGGAGGACAGTAGACTTTATCTCCTCTGTTCTGTGGTGATGTGCACAGAAATGAGGAATGGGGGCAGCTGTTTGCTTGGGAGTCTTGCTTTAAGCAGCCAAATCTAACAAGGTTTCACTAGTTCTTTTTTTTTTTTTTTTATTGAGTTGTTTTGTGGTAAAAAGCAATTTTTAAAATAGCAGTCTGTGTACATGGTATGTGGTACTCCATCTGGTATAAACAGAGTTCTGCTTCTGCTCCATTTGAGAAAGTCTAATATGGTTTTTCTGTGTCAGGAAGGGTAAATAGCTTTGGAGAATGTGCCATGCTGTTGATGATTCACTTTGCTACACTAAATCACTAATTCATTAATTAGGCAAGGTTCCCATTCAGAACTCTCTAGAGCTGTGCCTCTTGCTGTGGTGGTCGTAAAGGAAGACTGGTTTGGAGTTAGCCTTTGTGTCTGCTTTCCCTGGTGAGGCAGGGAAGGCCAGTGCCTCGCTTCAGGTACTTCAGGTTTCTTCCAGATCTTGTGTCATTTGTCTTGCTGCTTATAAACAGAATCTAAATATGCCATGGACTTTCCAGGGGTAGTAGGGCTGCTTACACACTTTGGTAGCAATAGCCATGAACCAGTAGGAACAAGGCATGCGTCCAGGATGTGCCTCGTGGACTGGGTCAGCTGTGCAGTTTGCTGTGTTCTTTTCTTGGAGGGGAATTGGTTAATGCTAATTTAGAAGTGGTGTAGTATCAGCTGTGATCTAAACCAGCTGAATTGCTTGCAGAGTGTCACTTGAGATGTTTGCTTCCTCCTTAGGAGAATTCTTCTGCTAATGTGCCCTTTTCTGGACCATTGTCTAGATGTCTCATCAGTCTGGAGTGGCTTGTTTTTAGTGCCATGTGCTCTCTGGAGAGTTTATTTTTAAATAGTTACTGAAGCAACAGTCTTCTAAAATGCTGCAGTGTTAGGGTAGAAGAAATTAAAATGTTTAATGATGCTCTGAAAGTCTAGATTGAAAAAATACATTTGTATCATCTGTTCTCTAGGCTGGCTGAAACTGTGTTAAAAATGACTTGTTTACTTTATATTTTTCTTCCTCAGAACTCCTCTAGTTTAAGTTGTGTATGTTCCCAGACTGAAATATTGCCAAACCCAAATGTTTTATTTCAGGGGCTGCTGTGCACTGTCCTTCATTCTCTGCTATAAAAAGATGACTTGTTTTCACCTGTGGTGAATTCTGCCGTCTTAAGGTGAACTTCATCTTGAGATAGTCACCTTGGAACTGCAGCTCCCATGGAGCAATAAGGTACTATTACACAAGAAAAATAAATTTACTTTTTTTAAAGAGAAGCATTTTGTAAGTCTTCCTTCCTTGTGCCAAAAACCTGGGGACTTTACTGTTTACCCTCTGCCAAAAAAATTCAAAGAAAATGTTTTTCCAGAGGTCAGATTTCCTTATCACATTGTCCTCTTCCAGCATTGTAGCCATTCTACTTTATATAATTTTATGCCTAGATCCAAAGTCTTCAGATGGGTTGTCAGGACAGGAATTAAAATTATTGTATTAATTTGAAATCATATAATGTCACTGATAAATGAAATGATTAATCAGAAGTTGCAGGATGTCACCTCCACATATAAGGGGTTGTCTTTTTCTTAGTCCTAATTCCTTTCCTTCTCCATTCCTGTAGTCTCCAGCTATCACAAAGGCCCTTTGTTGTTCATTTGACTGTTAAACTATGCTTATTTTATGTTTCATCAGGCTCAGTGAGCTCAAGGTTTATAATATCAAAAGCCTGGCTCTCCAAGGGTGAGAGAAGCTAACAGGTTTCATAAAGCTGTAGGGATCAACCAGCATCCAGGAAAACATCCCAGGCAGTCAAGACTTTTTTGATGGTAGTGGAAAATGGTGGTGAATCCCACTTAGCATTCATGCCAGCAGTGGTGATGATTTCTGGCCATGATGCTTTCTCACAGTCAGGGTCTGCTGGTGCCTTCAGCTGTCGAGCAGAGTGCTTTGGTTCTAGGATTTGTAGAAAGCAAAAAATATCAGAAACATGAAATACACATCAAAATTGAAAGAGAGGGTCGTGAGAAGAGAGGAAAGGACATGGCCAAGTAAGTTCAAGATGCACAGGTCAGTGCCTGCTGCACACTGTTCTCAGTTCTTCCTTTTCCTGCTGGTGTCACAGCAGAGGTGCATCTCGAAGGGAAAACTGGTAATGGACTGAGAATCAAGTGCTCTGAGATTAACATAGTCAATTGAGTGTTGACTTCTTCTCTAGGGTTTGAGCATGAATTGCCTTAAAATGCTGTGCTAATTACGGCAATTCAGGAAATGATTCACAAGAGTGGGTAGCTGAGCTTGGTTCTTCTAACAGCTGCCTTAGCTTAAGCTAGGTTGCCTTATTTACTAGAATTGTGCTTCGTTTGCTACAATGGCACGTGCAAATGCTCAGTGTTAATTCCTGGTTTGACTGATTGGAGTCCTTTGACAGCTGACAGAAGAACAGGAGCAGCTTTCAACCTGGCTGTGGAGTCAGGGGCTTTGTTATGTATTTAGAAAAGTTTCTTTACAATGGTTTGGGGTAGAAGGTGTTTCCAGTGCTGTGAATTGAATGCTGGGTTGTTACATTGGCTATTGCATGGTACCAGTAGGGTTTGCTGCTTACTTTACCATGTAGGGTCCAATATGGAGAGAATATCCTTAATAAGTATCAGGGAATCTGAGAGCCAAGTAGATTCTGTGAGCCTGTTCTCAAATGCAGTAATGACCTAAAATATTTTTTCAGGTATAAAAAACTATACTGTTCTAGATCCCCAAGTAGAAATGCAAAAGATATTAGTAATCCCATTTGATGGGATAGCTGCTGCTGTGTGAACACAAATTGCTGTGACATATTGGAGTTTGTGGCACAGTTAAATGTGTGCAGTATCTATGGAGTTTATGACAAAATCTTTAGGTGGCAAGAACAAGGTCATGGGTGCGAAATTAACTTGCATACAGCAGTCCTTGCTGTGGAAAAAAAAACGTTTGGCGGGCATCAACTTTCTATAACCTGATAATATTCAGGTACTGCAGAAAAATTCTCCTTTTTGTGAAGGTCTTAGAAATGGTGGTGATATGAACTCTGGCCACTGTCTCCAGCTCTGGTTTTAGCAGGACTTTTCTTGCCAGGTGTAGGAGAAAAACATGATGGACCAACCAGGCTTTTGGTGTGCATGTTCTGATTTGTGAGAATTTCCTAGAGCTGTGAAATGGAGCAGCAGCACATTGCTGGGGTCTCACCTGCAGGATCAGGTGGTTACATCCTGCAATGGTTAATGGGGGGGCATGGGGGAGAGGAGCTGTGACCTCCTCTCCCTGGCAAAGCCCTGACTGTAAGGAGTTAAAACGTGCAGAGGAATGGACTGAGGTCAGCAGCACGAATAGTCTGTTCAGTAAATAATTTTCTTTGCATACTGACTCCATTCTTTCACTCATTATTTGCTCCACTTATTCTTTTCCCTTCCTACACACATGCAGGCAATTTTTCTGGCTGTATTATTCTCTCTTGCCCTGGTGACCACCTTCCAATGGCCACTTGTCCATGTGACCCACCCTCTGCTAAGGGGGTTGTAGAAGGTAGGATGGCTGAGCAAGAACCACCTTGGCACTGGGATGGACACCTCTGCTGAGCGTAGGAGAGCACAGCTGTTTTCCAGCTGCTCCTGCAAGTCTGCCTGCTCTGAGCACTGCAGTGGCTCTACAGAATGCAGCACGCAGGAGGGAGAACGCTCTTCAGCCAGACAAAGAGGAATTAAGAGCTGTTGCCCACCTTTTTTTCCCCTTGGTGGCAGGCTGCAAGCTTCTGGGTGAGTGAACATCTGGTACATGGCATGTGCTTTTCGAGGCTGCTGGGGAAATCCATTCAATAGCCCTGCTGTTTGAGAGAATTTGGGTAAATGTAGGACGAAGCATTGGTTAATGCTGGACTCTGCTAAATGTAGCAGGCTTTGCCAGGGCTTGGTCAGGATGCTATGAAGAGAGAAGAAGGTTTTAAGGGTCCTCTATCTGAGGATCCACAGAAAACCACTAGATGGAAAAGTAGGATTTGGGGGGTTGAGTGACCTTGAATGTGTGCTCTAGTGAAACAATTCATGTGTGACTGGTATTTAGGAAAATAATTTCTGGGAGGCCCTTTTGTTAGGGGATAAGCAGTTTAAAAGTCCTGCAGTTTAAATGTTCAGAGATCTATTTGGATTTTTCAGTGGAAGTGTGATAGCTGCTGCTTGTCACATTTGTATGTGATCTTGTACATGCTGCTGTCCCTAGGCTCCTGCAAGATGTGCTGACTCTTTTGTGGGTGTTAAATTAAGTTAGGAAACCCCACAGACAGAATGAAATAGGTGCTTAGCAGGTGTACTGTAACAAGGCAGCTGTTAAGAAGACAGCCCAAGTATTATCATAAATTTATATTTCTGGGTTTGGGGGGGGCTTTGGTTCTGCAGCACTCAGCAATCTACAGCCCAATAATTCCTGTCTGCTGTTGGAACACAGCATCTGTGTTCTTTCCCTTAGGGCACTGTTGTTTGCTTCATTCTTCTGAGGTTTTTATGCTTTCCATTGTGTTTTCTTAAATGAAAAGGCAGCTCTAGAAACAAACAAACAAAATTCCTTTCTTGTTAGATTTCTGCTTTTCCTTTATGAAACGATTTTCCTGCTTTTTCTGATATGGCAGCATTATTAGAACCAGGACTTTTCTCAACTAAGCTTTGTTACTGCAGAGCCAGTGGGATAAAGTGAGTATGCTTCCTATGAGAAGTTGCTTTTTTACCCTTGGTTTAAATATTGATAGTAGTGGAGTTACAGATCTGAAGATACTAAATCAAGACAATTGTTCATTGTTTTCTAAACAGGCTTTAGATACAGCTTTCCTATGGCTACATTGTGCAGTGAAGTGTGTTCCTTTTCAGTAAATAGACAAGCTTTAAGGCCCTCAGGTTCTTCAGATCTGAAACAGCAGCAGCAGTCACTAAAACTAAATACAAAAGGAAGAACAATTACAGGATCTTTAGGAGTGTCTTGGGCAGCGCCCCTGCCCTCCAGTTGCTTGGTTTTTAAATCCCGGGGTTCTGTGTCCTCTTTGCCTGCTCCTGTCACACAGCACAGCTGTCTGGGAGTGCATAGAGTCTTATCAGAAATCTGATCCGGGTTTAAAAATAGCCCTGTTGGAATAAAAGATATGAAACCGGGTGGGTTTACTGTGGGATCCATAACTGCCACGATGGCATTGCTGGTCAGGGAGGAGGATTTAGTGGTGAATGACAAAGAAGAGTTGTTGCTTAATGATGTTGTGTTTGGGAGGACATAGTGCCTGTGAAGAAGAGGGGAGAATGTTCCAAGAGAAGTATTACAAGCTTTTATGAAAAAAAGAGGCAAGAGATACAAATTAATAAAGGAGAAAAAATACATCTAGTGGTTAGATGAGGTGACATAAAATCATCATTTCTATCGAGCCATTATTCCTTTTCTATGTAGGATTTTGGTTCCTATGCTCGTATTCTGACTGTTCTGTGTGTCCAGGGCCCCAGCTGAGAGTCAAAAGGAGCAGTTCTTAATGTAGTTTTCTGTTAGCTGCTGTCTGCTTTCCCTTCTAGCTCTGCCAACTGCTTCAGGTGTGCTTGGGCACTACTGAACATGGTCACTTCTGCCTGTACCACCTGTTTTTATAACAAAACTTGCCTTTTCCTGTACATGACCTCATAATATTTTTACTAGCAAAATATATGCTACTTGCTCATTCTTAATTACTCCTGAATATGTAAAAAAATCAAAACTTTTAATAACTGAATATATGACTGCATTTTCCTGTTACCTGGTGATTAGGAACAGCTTGGTGAAATGTTGGAACCCTAAAAAGCTCTGTTCTATTTTTTTTTTTCCTTTTTTGTAAAGTTAGTTTTCAGGTGGATATTTAAGTTAGGCTGAGATGTCTTTCCATGTAGTGCCTCTTCTATGATTCCTTCAAAGGGCTGGGCACTGATTCAGGAGGGCACCTTTTACTGTAGTGAGGTCTTGGGATGGTGAATTAATGAAAAAAGGAGGAGGGGCAGACTATGCCAGGACTTATGTGAAGCATTGGAATGGAATTGAGTGAAATCCTGGCTGTACTCAGAATGACAGGAGGTGACCTGCAATCACCCTCAGGAATAGAGTTCCTTGTGTCTCTGCAGTGCACCTTGAAATAAGATGCTCTGCCTGCTTTGTGAAGGAGGAGTGTGAACCAGGTGGAGTCAATGCAGTTTTTAAACAAACTCTGGAGAAAAATGAGAAGTTCTAACCCTGATGGGTCTGAATGTTACTCACTTTTACAATGCCTAAAGAGAAATTGAAAGGACGCAAAACTGGAGGGACCCAGCTTGCTTTCCTGTTTCACCTGCACACGAACCAGGGTGGACTCCATACTGTACATGCTCTGTACTACTCAGCAATGTGATATTGATGGGTGGTTTTCTGCCTTTCTCCTGTACTTTGCTCTCTAGGTGAGATCAGGCATTTGCAGCGTGACAGGCTTTCTGCCTGTAGTCTGTCTGTATCTAGGAAAGCAGCGTTAGCTTTTGAAGCGGTGAAAATGCTATTGATCTAACGTTACACTGCAATTCTTTCATCTCAAAGTGTTCCTGCCCTTTTACCAAGCAGGTAATAGGCTTTGTCCCCTCAATTTCTGAAGGGAGATAAATGAAATGCAGCTTTATCTTTCTGGAGTTGACCTTCATGAGTGTAGACACAGCTGGGATAAGAATCTAAGGCTCTTAATATACTGATCCCAGCAAGAGTGAACCTTTTGCTGTCTTGCAGATGTGATGTATGTGTTTGTGGGCACGAATAGCAACTAATGAATATTTATACCTGTACTAATGAAGTCCTACATCTGTTTTTACAGATGCATATGGGTATGGACTTGCAAGATACCACTGTGGGTGTGAATAGATGCAGGCCTGGGAAAATTGTGATAGCTTGTAACTGTGCCACTTGGCACATGCAGTGTGTCCAAATGCCTACTTGCAGAACAGTATTAAAAGGCAAAATAAAAATTTCTACCCTCTCCTCCCTTCCCCAAAGAGTCATGAACCCTAGGATTTTTTTTTTAACCATAACTATCCCTTCCTGAAACTATTAATTGTGCTTCCTTTCTCTGGTGATTTTTTTGAATGGGAACCACTGTTGTATGACACTGTGCACTTCCCCAAGCAGGCAAACCTGGTTATGCTGCTTGTGGGAAAGTGAATGCTGTTCCAGTGAACCTGAAAGCCTTTTTAATATACTGTGCAAATTAAAATTTGGGTGGCTGGCGGGGAAGTTGGCAGTTTTGTTGGACTGCATGCTGGGAGTTATTTCTAGGGATGTGTGCATTGAGCCCCTTCCATGACAAAGATGCCTTTTTTCCTCTGTGCTTGCTTGTTTTTAAGAGACTGGTGATTTACAGATACATTATAAAATCTGACCTGCTAAAATTTGGGGACTGGTCACAAAAATGTTTGTTTCTGAAGTGGATAGTGTGTTTTGTCTACCTACAGTATTCCTAAAGCCTTTCTTTGACACCTGTAGTATTTCTGAAATGTCTGTCACATCTGGTGGCCCCCCCATGTACTGCTTCTGTTCCTTCAACAAAATCATGTTATAACAAGGGCCCAGTATTTGATTCTGAAATATTTGTTGGTAGAATTATTGTTCTGATTTAAATGTTGAAGGAATCCTGATTCATTGCAGGGAACACAGATAAATTCTATTATTTTACTGGAGTGTAGATAACTCGAGAAATAAGAATAGAGTGTTCTGCTCCGTTATGGTCTCTTTCCTTGTACTCTTGTTTTTGGAAGGTGTTTGACCTTTGCAGAGGAGTGACCTAGTGGAGGCAGCTTGTTTTGCTTTTAGCATTCACAGTATCTTTTTTTTAAACTGTTGCTTCACTGTGTATTTTATCATACTTGTCTGAAAGTTTCTATTGTTTAAGCCTTCTGTTCCTCAGGGCAATCTCGAGTTAATTGACAAGCCCCTTTTGTAATTTTGTAACATTAAGTGTTCTTTTTCAGAAAACCAAGAAATAAATGGGCTTTTTGGCTGTTTAGTGGCTTTGTCAATGTAATGACCACAGATCTTGAGTATGGTCTAAATTTGGGTTCTTCCATGCATGGGTTCATCCCAACTATTGCCTTTAAAAAAGATATGTAGACTATATGACTGATCAGTACCTGACCTTTATATAATGTGGCCAGTCCTGGGAGCTGCACTGAAATACACAGTCTAACAGTTTTTTTTTTTCT
>WEKY01056094.1:4221-24792 GCA_013390045.1 Picathartes gymnocephalus
ACTATTCAGAGGAAGCTTCATGTACAGGAGAGTATCTTTTACATTTGGTAGTATCAAGAATGAATTTAGCCATCACAGAAAGAGAACATCTGGGTATGGAAGTAATTCTCTCTATGGCATTACATCAAAAAAGTGGATAAAATTTATTCAGTGTAATACCAACTTGCTATAGCAATTTCACCTCTTAAGCTTCTTTGGCTATGTAGTCAGCTGAGCTAAAGTGAGACTTTTGATAACTCCAACTAAAAAACAAGTATTCAGAAACATAAGTGTTCCTGTCATGGAGTAAGTAATGTGAAACTTCTTTCAGAACTTTCACGTCATAAAACTGCTAAAAAAAATAGTCTTTTCAAAATGCTTCGAGACAGATCCACAGCAAGTGTAAATCAGTATGAATTTATTGAATTAACATATTCCTATCTGGTTCCATAATGAGACTCTGTGACAGGAATACATACTAGAGTGCACAAAGATAAATGGGGACAGAGTATGATGATGCAGGAAATGCCTAGTTCAATGTTGGAGGTTGGACTGGATAACCCCACAAGTGGTCCCTCCCAACCTTAACCATTCCGTGATTCTGTGATTCTGTTGTAATTTTTACAGATCTAATAAAATATTTTCAACATACATTCAACACAGCAATGTTCGACTGCAATTTTTGCCCTTAAGGAATGACCTGATGTGAATGCTGTGTGCTGATGCTGACAACCTATGAGCCTTACGTGGTTGGTTATTGCCCTTTGGAAATGAAGATGGTGTCAAAATTCCAGTTCTTCTAATCACATCGTGTAAAACCAAAAAAATTAGCAAAAAACCTTTCTGTGCTTGAATACATTTAAATAATGATTTAACATATATCTCAGATAAAACAAAAAATAAGCAAAAGAAAGGCACACAGACTTTTTAATGCTGAGAAAATACTTTTATATATACTTTATTTGAGTGACTATTTAAAAAAATCCATGTATAAAATCTAGCTAAAACGGAATATGCATAGTTTAAGTGAATATGAATCAGTAGGTCATATTCCTTCTTACTTTATGTAACCAGTTCTGAAAGTCAGGGTACTGGAAAACCCCTGTTACTTTTAAGTTAAAAACAATACATATGGCTTTTATAGTATCTATCCCTTCTCTTTTGTGTTGAGCATTTTTTTTTCAATAATTGAACTGTTCACAAGGTCTGCTTTTTCTTTCCAATTCTTCTTCTCACTGTGGATGCAGGAGGGAGGATGTGACTGTGGTGCTTTTTTACCAGCTAGGATTAAACCATGGCAGGCTAATAAAACCAGATGAAATTAAACAAAACAGGGACATAGGAAGTTAGGTGACTTATTCTAACTGTGCAGCCTCAGATACGCAAATCATATGTGCCTGTATATACATAAAACTAACTTAACACAATTGAAATGGAGGACTTAATTTCAGCACCTTTCTCCAATTTTAGTCAGCTTTTCTGTCAAGGCCAGTAAAGTTGTCAGAAGAAGGTCATCACCTCTTATCTATGATATTTTTGTAAGTGCCTAAATTTAGTTGAACCAGATCTCAGCTTTATGTTCTGTCTCAGAAAGGGCAGAAGTAGTTAGGTCAGAACAGCACAGAGGAAGTGGGCATAAAGAAGACAGAGTTCATGGTAAGTTGAACTCTCATTAGAATGTATTGGTGCACCTTTTCAATGTGATTGTATCATCCAAAAGAAAAAGCTGCCTTTTACTTTCACTGATTATACTTTAAGCATATAAAGTCACAGACTGAAAGAACTGCTCTGAAGTCAGTGTGTTCTAGAGGCATATCATAAGGTATCACAGTTTCTTCATTTGCAAATAAATTGTTCACTTTTGTATATGAGACAGTAGTGTTGAAAGATAATTTTCATACTTAAGAAGCTTGAGATACTTTTAAATAATGAAGTTCATAAAAGTTTGCAGGAATTTTTCTAAAGGACAATTTCATAGAAGTTGTTTTTGCATCTTACAAAATCTCATATAGGATGAGATACAGGGTCACTTACAAGGTATTTTTTACATATGCTAATTCTTTAAAACAACAGAATTGACTGTATACATTCAAGATATATTCATGTGCACACCTCTCTGTTCAAAACAGTTCCTGTTTGTCTTCGAAAAATAAGAGGAATTCCTCTCTACATTAACAAGCTGGGCTTGTACATCTGAGTTACTTGTTAAGATTCAGTGCACATGAAGAGAAACATGGATGCTGGGGGAGTGATTCCTTTGCTCCTTCTCTGGTTCTGGGGTAGATCACCAGAAGGAGAACTTGTTTGGCTGTAAAGGAGACCTTACGAGGCAAGCTCAGACAAATTGCTTCTTTCATGGTCTTGTGCAATTGTACTAAAATGAAATAACTGGGGGGGTGGGGAGGAGTGGAGTGGAAATCCTCCCCCAGCTCTTAAAATAATTTTTCTTAATGATATGATTTTTTTTGCCATTTTTCATCTTTTCCTTGATTCAGACAATGCTGATATTAACTTGTACACTTTACAAGGATAAAGAAGGCCTGTAGTTTTGCTCTCAGTAAGAATCCAAGAAAGTACAATCATCTTTTAATAACTGGAGGGCAAATTGACCAGTCCTCATATGGGACTTATTAATGTCATTGACTCATTATTTTTTATTACTTGTCTTCTGCATTTTAATAGTAGTATGTTCTTTGGGTTTTCTGGTTGGGTGGTCGCTTGGTTGGTTTTGTGCTGACTTTGTTTTTTTCTTATAGAAGCTACTGTGAAACTGGTTTTTTTATATTTCTGCTGAAAAGAGTGTTGAAAATACAGGGATGTTTTTGTTGTTGCTGAGCAGCGCTTGCATGGAGTCAAGGCTTCTTCTGCTTCCTCAGCCCACTCCACCAACACATAGGCTGGAGGTGCACAAGAATTTGGGAGGAGACACAGGAGAGCTGAGCCACCAAAAGGATATTCCATGCCATACAGTGGCTCAGCATATCAGCTGGGAAAGGAGAAGGAAAGGGTGAGTGTTCAGAGTTATCGTGTTTGCCTTCCCAAGCACTGTTAGGTGTGATGGAGCTGTGCTTTCCTAGAGGTGGTCAAACACCCGCCTGCCCATGGGCAATTGTGAATTCATTCCTTGTTTTCTTTTGCTTGCTTTACCCATTAAACAGTTTATCTCAGCCTATGACATTCCCCAGTTTGATATTTCTTAGCAGCTTTCTTTTTTTCAAAAAATGTCTTCTAATCATGTGACCAGAAATAAAATATCACTTCCGTGGCTCCATCCTTACACCATGTTAATATGGGAGGAAAATTTTTCAAATAATATAAAACTATAATTTTTCTGTATCCAGAAAGCAGTTTGCATCAATAACTTCACCATCACAAACAAGAATGGGAAAAAATGCATATAAAATAGTGTGAAATAGATTATATTCATCTATGTATTCGTATAGATTATATTCATATGTCTTCATATCAAAGACAATTTGTAAAATATAATCAACCAAAACAGCACTAGAGAATACTCATGTATCAGCATCTGTCCATTTTGTGTATCTATGACTCTTCTAACAAAGAGAGAATTCATCATGACAGAATATTTATGAAAAGTAGGCAGAGTTTTTATTTTTAGGGTTTTTTAGGGGTTTTTATGGGTTTTTTTTTAGTCTTTCACCATCATACTTAAAGCATTTCATTTGCTAGATAAAATGCAAGGCAACTTCAATGTTCAGCCATAATAGAGACAAATGACAGCTTCATTCCCATCACAACTGGATGGAGATAATTACTGATACTGTCACAGGCCTGGCACAGATCACTGCTTGTAGAATAGCCACATCTCTACTAAAAAATATGAATGTCAGAATGAAGGATTTTTTCCTTTTGTAGCTGTCCACATGATTAAAAGATTTTGCGTTCTAAGGCTCTTTTTACCTAATATTATTAACAGTGAAAATAGTTAATAAGCCATTACTAGACTGGATGTCCCATTTGTGCATCCTCTAATGGGATCATAAACTAATAGAAAACTCTATGCTGAAGCTTTGATAATGTGTAGTTCATTGCTGACTCTAGATTTTAGACTGCATTATGTGCCAACCAAGTTAAAGGCAGATCATTAACTCCAAGTAAAGTTAGAGAACCCTGTTTTGACTCATTGGGTATTAAAACTTTTTTCTTTTCTAATTTCTTTTAAATGTAAATAAAATTTAATCATAACACAGAACAAAAGCTGGCAGCAGGTGATCAGGGATCTGAAAGCTAATATAGAGCTGACTGTTTACAAGTCTAAAAATATATCTCTTATTCACTACTATGAGCATGAAAGTCAGAAAGGAAGCAAGTAAGCAACAAGATTGCTATTTAGCCTCTATTCTCCATTTATGAGTGCAATAATATGTACTTTGAAAGCAAAATTCATGAAGATCTTAAGGCTAGTAAATGCCTTTTGTTCAGATTAATTGAAAGAAACAACAGAGGGTCCCCAAATCAAAAGGAAAGCATACAACTTCTAAAACCAAATCAGTAAATCAAGTCACTAATTAAAGAGGTGTAGATTATTAATTTCTTTCCCCTAGGACAGTGTTAAATAACAATGTATGAGTAAGTTTGTGCATTTTGTGAGTGAAAGTGGTACTGAGAAATAGAATAAGACAGTCTGAACACAGCTGGGGAAAGGACAACACACACTGTCCTGAAAGAAACCCAGAGTGGAAATTTTAGGTCAGCTTCTGCCTGAAAATGCCTTGAGGATGAGTGAGAAAGGAACTAGTTTTGTATAGTTTCTTTAGTCTTCTCAGAGATACAGCATGCTATTTATGTTTAGAGAATGAAAATGACTGTACATAAGTACACTAGCCCACCATTAAATTCTCCTAATCAAAACAGAATCTAGGCCTGAGATAATTGGACAATAGTAGTATCACATTCCTTCAGGTGGCTTAACTTAAGAGTCCACATTCCAGGATTTCATGGAGGCCTATTTGGGAGGGTGTGAGATGATTGGGGTTAGGATTATGTGCATAGACATGGCCCATAGTTCCCTAGGTCCAGTCCTCAGGCACCTCTCCCGACAGCCACAACCTTTCAAGGATGATCAGGAGAGGCCTTGCTAGCACTTGTGGATGAATCCCATGAGGCCCACGGACTTGTGAATATTTGTGTGTTTGCCTATGTGTACTCTAACCCAAACCTCCTTGATCAAGGGCAAGCCTTCCAACATTCCTTTACACTGGTATCCTGGGTCAAAGATTCCTGAGAGTCGGTCTTATAATTTTTCTCTTCCTGTTTTGTGAGCATAAGAATATTTAGCTTTAATTTTTAATACAGCTCCACTTTTAAATTTCGAGATTCCCTTTTAAAATATACCAATTTTTTTTCTTTCTGCTTTTTTTAAAATTTGACCAAAAAAGGTTTATAAGTCTCAGCAGAGATAGAATTTTTTTTAATATTTTCTTAACACTTCAATGCACTCAGATACTTAATTAGTTTATTCACTACTTACTGAAATCACTGTTAATAGAATAGTGGTAGTAATAAAAACGACCCTCAGCAGGAATAATGTAAGCTTAAATGACAAATGAGCACCATTTATTTGAAGTTATAGGTCATTTGTTCAGATGCATCCTTGGTTAGGAAATTGTCCAGATTGTTAGATGGCTTATGCAAAACAAGCATTCCACTTTCTGATGGAGAACTGTGCATGATAAAAAAGTACCATGAAGAGTAATGTGTAGTTACAGCACAGAAACAACATTTCACAGGATGAAAGCACAAATTGACTTCTCACCTCCTGCAGTGTTTCCTCAGATGATATTTTAAACTCTTTGGAAGTAAGAAAGAAAACTAGAACAGTCTCAGCTTTGTGCAACCTTTGTTAATGAATCTGGCTACCAATATTGTCAGTTAAGTTCTTTCCATCAGATAAAACTGTGCAACACTAATAACTGGAGAAAACTAAAAAATAAAATAAGTGTTCTATTTAATAATCAGAGAGATTAATGAAAGAATGGAGCCTTTTCCATTAATTTCTGTCATAACTCCTGTAGTTTATAGAATTGTCAATTTGCAACAGTCTCAATATTCTTCCAAATCTCTGTGACTTTTCCTCTTTTTTCATTTTTCTGGCAGATTCTCCTTCAGCACAACATCTTACTACTTTGACATCACTCAGCACTAGTCAGAATGAAAAGCAGCACGTCCCAGGCTGATATGCAGGTATTTACGGTTTGATTAAATACTCATAGCATGAATAAGCACAGCACTTATCATAAAAGCTTTTCACATTCATTTTCTTTTTGTTCTACCTAGATGCTAATATTTAGCAAACTTGCTGGGAATTTCTCTCTTTGAAACCTCTTCTTCCTTCAGCAAAACTGAAATAAGAAAATGGGTTCAAGAGTTATCGAGAGAGAATTGTAAGTCATCTGACTTGTAAAATTAGACAAAAAAAAAAAAGAAAAACCAAACCAACAAACCTACAAAGGGGCGAACACAATTATTTAGTTTATTTCCTTGAGAGTTTTGGCTGCAGATTTTTCCTGAGGGTGGAATTTGGAGCCAATGGAGAGCTTCTGGTTTAGAATTAAGGAAGTGACATGCAAAAGTGATATTATAGTGGGTGTCTGCTCTGGCCCACCCAACCAGGTAGAACAAGTGGATAAGACCAATAGGAGCAGTCTCACATTTGAAAGTCTTGATCCTCACTGCGGGCTTCAGACACCATGATATCTGTGGAGGGTCAACACATCAAGGCATAAACAATCTAGAAGCTTCCTGGAGTGTATTGGTGATAAATTCCTCCTACAACAGAGGAGTGAATGAGGAGAGGTGCATTTCTGGATCTGATAGTCACCAATGAGGGGACTGAAGGGATCGTTGGAAATGTGGACATTAAAGGCAGCCCTGGATATGGCTCATAAGATGAAGGAGTTCAGGATCCTGAGGTCAGGGAGGAAGAGTGGAAATCAAGTCCCACAAACATGGACAATGGGAGAGCAGACTTGCCTCTTCAAACACCTGTTCAGCAGAGACCCATGAGACAAGTTCCTAGAGGGGAGAGGCCGAGAAGGCTGGTTAATATTCAAGTATCACTTCGTACAAGCTCAGCAGACCTTCATCTCAAACTAATAACTAGTCATGTAAAAATGCCAGGAGGCATGTGTGAGTGAACAAAGATCTCCTGGCCAAACGCAGAAACAAAAAAGAGAGCAGACAGAGTGTGAAAACAAAGTTAGATTACTTGGGAGGAATATGGAAACACTGTCTAAGCATCCAGGGATGAAGTTATGAAAGCTAGAGCCCAGCTGGAATATGATCTGGCCCTGGATGTCAGATAAAGGGGGATCTACACATGCAGAGGCAACACAAGAAAAATGTGGGGCCAATGCTCCATGATTTGGTTACAGTGTGAGGTACAGAATTCCTTTTTCCATCCCACTCTTTACTTACAAGACCTCACATATGTGAGAAGGCTGAGAGTGCTGGGATTGCAGCCTAGAGAAGAGAAGGTTTGGGAGCCTTCTTACTCATGTACATGAATTCATGAAAGAAGGATGCAAAGAGGATGGCACCAGGCCTTCTCAGTAGTTGCCAGTGACATGCCCAGACGAATGGGCACATACTGAGATAGCAGAGATTCCCTCTGAGAATCAGGAAACACTATGGTGGTTTTGGTGAGGGGGTTTTTGTTTTGGGGTTGGTTTTTTTTTTGTTTTTGTTTTGTTTTTTGTGTGGTTTTTTGCGGGTTTTTTTGGGGTGGTTTTGTTTTGTTTTGTTTTGTGGGGGTTTTTTTGGGTTGTTGTTTTTTTTTTTTTTTTTCTTTTAAGGTGACTAAGCACTGGAATATGTTGCCAAGAAAGGTTGCAGAGCCTCCATTCTTAGAGATATTCAGTAAATGTCTAAATAATGTGCCTGACAACTGGCACTTAGTGGCCTTACTTGTGCAGTGTGTTTGGACAGAATGACCTCCAGAAGTCCCTTCCAGCTTCAACTTTTCTGTGATTCTTGATTTTAAAGAAAGGTATTAATCCAGAATAAAAGCAAAGGTGTCTTGAGATAAGAAAGCTTCACAAGTTTAGGATCATTTGTTTGTCTGAGAGATTGTTTCCACTCCTATCTGCAATAACATTATCTAGAATCATTAGTAATTTTAAAAGAAAATATCATCAAGTCATCTTAAATGTCAGCACACTTCATGGAAAAGTCATGAACATAACAGGGGCACCTCTACAGCCTTCCTATACTATGAAAACTGTGACAACCTACAGGCTGTTAACACCAGAATTATTCAAGATGTTGGCATCATATAGAAATTCGTATATCAGAGCTCAGTGATATCTAAAACATCTTTAAATATAACTTTAAAATTCTCTGTTAAAGCAGAGAGTTCTAAAAATACTGCTACCTCTTCAAGAAACAAGACCATTCAAAAAGCATGCAGGATAATTTAATAATGGGTTATATTTTCAAAATCACATGTACTTCTGATTGTTCTGAGATTTTTTTTCTCTTGTTCTCATTAATTTTCATTGCCTAAAATCAATGGTAAAGGAATATGAAACATGTAAAGTAGATAAAGGAAATATTACTAGAGAATTACATAATAATTTGCCAAATATTTTAATTCTATGACTATTCTAATTTTTTGTTTGAGATAATAGTCACGCCATCACATTCTTCCTGGGACTATAGTATCTGCAGCTCTACCTATTTTTTGGCTTTATATATTACTAACTCTCCATAGAAAAGTACACTAATATTTTTGAGCCTTGTAATGTGTAAAATCACAAGGAATTATTAAAATCAGAAGCTTTAGAAAAAAAATATTCAGAAATACACTGCAAAAAAATGAGCTGAAAAAATGTAACACATTTATGGGTTTTTTTTATGTGGCCTGCATTCAAAAATAAATGGTTTTCCTTGAGCTCTAATTTCCAGTTTAACCAATACGACATTCCCTCCTGGTGGTTTTTACTTGTTTTTCTCCTAGATTTATAAATTTCTTTATAAAATTAATATGTATGAAGCAAAGATAAATAAAAACGCCAATTAATAAAAAATTAACTTTTGAGAAAATCAGTTATTAATTGCACTAAAAAAATAGATCTATGTTCTTATAAAGGAAATAAAAATCAAAGACATTACTTTCCCTTCATGTAAATATCCATAAAATGTATGCCATCTAAAAGAATATAAATAAAAGTTAAGGTCAAGGTGCAATGGCTAAGATCAATTTTTTATAAATTTAGATGTGTATAGATAATGTAGACATCCATGTCACCCCAACAGGGATATCTACATTATTTATTGTAACTGAATGCTCTTCCTGGCTGTGATTCTTTAATTTTCTTAATGGTCATTTAGTAATTGGCTTCTCCCAAAGTTCCTACATATCTCTGTTAAATTGAAAAAAAGTTTGAAGTGAGTATCAGATGTATGTGTTTAATTATGTACACATAATCAAGTGAGAGTTATCCACCAAAACCATTTTGATTCTGTTACTTAGTATGAAGTTTGGATTTCAAGCTCTAGTGGCTTTGCAGAAATGACCTTCAATAGGCCTCTAGTCAAGGACTCTCTAAAGATAAAAAGGTCAGTTATTCAGAGGCTCTCCACTTAAACCTGTACAGCAGATGAGTGAAAATTGCTAAGTGCAAGAACAAGTCTCATCTCTTGCTTGAGAGGACCTCTCAACCTCTGAGTTGAATCACAGGTACATTTTAAACAGCTCTATTTACTTGCTTAAGCAGAATTGCTTTTAAATATATCAAGAAAAGAGAATACATGAAGAAAGGGAAGACAGTAGTAGCTGCTCTTGCCATAGTAACCTAACCATTAGGCACATACCCTGGAAAAGCTAAAACTAGATTCCAAACCCTCATGAAGCTCATGAATCTCAAACACATATTATAGGAGAGAGAATGATTTTATAATGGCAAATTAGGATAAAACCAGAGATGTGGCTGACTCCTAGCTAACTTGTCTATTTGATTTTTCAACAACTTGTTTATGAGTTACATATTACCCTGTCTCTGCATAGACAGAAAACACCCATAAAGACACTGCAATCCCTTATTTTCTCCTCCTCTCCAGCTGACCTCTGCAGCAACAAACTAAAATCATATTTATTTTCACCTGTTTTTTAGGTCCTTTTGCATCCTTGATTGCACAGCACCCCAGCATCACTGGGAAATAGACCTAAATCCTCACCCTCTTTTCCCCACCTCCCAGAATACCCAATACCCATGCAATATAACATAAGGCTTTCTTTTTTTCTGGAAAATATTACTGGTCATTGTATTTTAGCAATATTTAACACCTTGCTTATAAATCCAGGGTATGTTTAGAAAAACACAAAAGATTAGAAAGTATTGGAGAGGAGACAACCCAATCTGCTGTGGAAGTAGAGAGTACATCAAGTAATCTACTTGCAGGTATCCAGATTCTCCGAAAATCTGGAAGTCCAGTTATTCTCCCACATGTGCAAGTGCCTATAACCTCTCTGCCAAAGAGCCCGGATCAGATGATACTCTTCCCGAGGCTTGGATTAAGGTGAGGAGCCAATTCAGTTTTGTTTTGCCTCAGCAATGGTTGTCAGAGGCATGTGGAGGACGGGTGCAGGTGTGCCACATGCAGGAAGCAACTATAAGAAGCCTCGTCTCTGGGAGAACTTCACCTGGCAACACCTCAGATGGGACAGTCAGTAGGAGACACCGAACTGCCCACGGGGGCTTTCTCCAATCCCACGGCCAAAGGTTGGACAGGGCCAGTGGTCTCCTGTCAGCTGGCGGGCTTTGGGAGGAGCCAGGGCCATACACAGTAACTGCGTCACAACCCTCGGGGGCTATTCGAAACTTGCTTTTTCAGTGGGGGCTTCTGGAGCTCATGCTTTTGTCTTTTATTTGGCTTTGGAGACCGTGCTTTTGCTTTTGGAGGCCTTTTGGATTGGGAGCTTTCGGATCTTACTGCTTTTTGGGGCTTTTTCGAGACTTGCTTTTGAGGTGGGGCTTTTGAGGTCTGCTTCTGGCCCTGGCCCTAGCCTGTTTTGCCCCTTTTGCCCTGGCCCCAGCCTGTTTTGCCCCTTTTGCCCTGGCCCTAGCCTGCCTTTAGGCTGTCCTGCTCTGGCTGGCCTTTGCTGGCCCTCACGTCTGTCCTGTGTCCCTGACCGACGCCCTGCCTGCTTCGTCTC
Organism: Picathartes gymnocephalus; assembly: GCA_013390045.1. NCBI lineage: Eukaryota > Metazoa > Chordata > Aves > Passeriformes > Picathartidae > Picathartes > Picathartes gymnocephalus. Next base: position 15,380 of record WEKY01056094.1, read on the forward strand.
TGCGTCCCTGCCTGCGCCACCTGCGTGCAGCCCTGCCCGCCTCCCAGCCTGCCCACCGCCCATCCTCGCCGAGACCCTGTCCAGGCTCTGGCCCTCCTGCCCGATTCCCCTCACCTCGTGTCCGGCCGCCCACGGCCGCGGGTGCAGCCCCCGCCTCGGAGACATGGACAGCACTGCCCGACCGCCGGCGGTAACGCCCTCTTCTTCCTTCTCTCTCCCCCCTTTCCCGTCTCCCTCATTCCTTTTCCGTTTTCCTTCCTTCTTTTCCATCTCTCCTAGCACTCTATTTTTTTTCCCTTTCGTTACCAGTAAACGGTTCTCAGATACAATGTTTGTCTCGTTTGATTCTATTTCGTTCCTGACCATCCATTTATAAAAGAACTCCTTGCAGTTTCCTACAGTTGAACACAACAATTTGGTAAGACAAAGGGAAATGAAGACACTCGAGTTTCTTTTTAAACTTTTCATTATTGCATGAAGAACTGAAGGCACAGGAATCAGTACTAGTCATCTCATTATGATTGTGATTTTGGATGGGATATGGCCTGATAAATACCCAAAGGTGCTTGCCCACTGGTCAAAACACTACCAAAAGATAGGAATGGCTGTGAGAAGAATTCAGACGTTTGTAAAAACAATTCAACTTCTTGCAATACTTCACCCTGAAGATTTTAATTATTAAAATAAACCTTGTCAAGTGTGGCATTTCATTATTACAATTCTTAATTACAAGTGAAATGTCAATTTAAAGCTCTTGTGACTCTTTGTATTTATCATCAAAAATTATCTCAAATAATATGTAAATTACACTGCAAGCTCCTACTTGGCAAGACTTACATTAATTTAGAAATGCAGAATTTATCTAAAGAATGGCACCATTTAACAGATTAATTGTGTGGTAAAAAGTACCCATAATTGTGTGTTCTGTTATACTTCCTGGAAATGCACTTACAGCTAAAAGGTAAGATGGTAAGAAAAAGTTGTCCTGACAAATTCAGTTTTTTTGTATGACTTACGGCTGAGTAAAGGCCTCAGCATAGATACTGTTCAATTACCACATTCTGCAATTCTAAATTTTTGAGTCAGGTCTCTATGAACATTCATATAAAAAGTCTTCAGTCAGTGCCTCTTTTATAAAAGTAGTGATCCTCAAATTGTAAATGAAACAGATAATTGGTTAGAGCAAATGAAGACAACACAAATTTTGAATAATATATTCAATTTTAATGAATGACAAACTATTCATAATCTACAACATTTCTCAGCATGTGTAGGGTACGCTATTCTAACGTTTAACCTTGTATTGATAAGCTACATACTTAGTTTATTATACTATACACAATATGACCTTTTGAAGCATTGTATGTGGTTAAAATATGAATTTTCCTGCTAGCCAATCACAGTATGTTAAGACCAGCCAAAGTTTTACAGAAAGAACCTGTCTTCAGGTGAAAAATCAAACAACAAATACTCCTAGCTCTCCATTCAGAACATTCTTTCTCAGTTTATTCCTGAGTTTCTTTGTCTGTTATCTTTGGGTTTGAGCATGCTTAAGAGCCCGTGAATCATAATTTTCTCTGGTCTTCTCATTAGCTATCAGAAAAAATATGTTAAACAACTTCTGTCGTTGATCTGTCCTGTTGATGTTGCTTGCTCAGCAGAATTTGTCTCCCTTCTCCCAGCCCCCAAGCCTTTGATTTATAGGGAACCTTTTAAATAGTAATAAATTTAAATAAAAACCAAAAACAACCAAACCAAAACAAAAAAAACCTACTGTATTGCTTTTTTTGTTTTTCCTTGGAAAGAAGTAATGTTGATAGGAAAGCTAAAAAGCTAATGATTAGAAAATAAGAATTTCACAGAAACTGTTTTAGAATTCTAAAAAAGATGATTAGTTTTCTGTACCTATCAGTTAATACTGACTTGAAGACTTTAAAGACATTGCTTAATAAGGTAGAGCAGATGAGTTTTGAAAATTGAATTCCATGAATATACACACTACTTAGTTTTTAGAGTTCTCCATCTTCCAGTTTGGACTCATTCTAGTTTGTTCTCCCCAGGACACTGTCCAGTTTGTATGATTCTGGGGATACTTTATTGCAGGAACAGTTCCCAGAAGTCCCTGCTTCCATCTTTTTTTCACAGTCCTCCAACACTCTTTCATCAAATTTTGTACCCTCCGGCCCTCACTACATGTTCAAGACACACCCCAATTTCATAAAAACATCACTCAGCTGGGCTGTGGCAGCTTCACATTATTCAAATACTCCTGAAAGAACAACCCACAAAAGTACTAACTAAGACACAGAAAGTCAGGGGATCAGTATGGAACCCATAAAAAAAAATGTTGTGGTGAAAACAGTCCACTCTAGGAGATGTGTCCATGTGAGCAATATGGACATCTTTCGTGTTCACAACTTAACAAACAGATCATGAACTCTTTGAAGCTGAAGTATTTATCAAACGTATAGCATATAAAGCAGATTCTGGACCCAAGCTGAATGTTGAAACTCATATGTTGACCCTGTTACTGTAAAGGTTAGACTAATCATATACCAGTATGATTTATCAAAATAGGAGTGACTGTATGGATAAGGTTTTGATTCCCTTTATTTCATATTTATAATTACCCCTTTGGGCTACTGCCCACTCTGTAAATTAAAAAAAAAAAACAAAAACCAAAAAACAAAAAACAAAACAAACAAACAACTGGAAAGATGACCTAAATCATATCAGGGAATTACTGACAACTACTGTCAAAGCTACACCACAGCCATGTTTAATTTACTATTACAACTGCAAGGTGAGTTCTTGTTTTTGAGAGTAGACATAGTTTAGAGGATTATTTTAAAAGTTCATCAGTCATTATGGGCAGAGATATAATTCTTAATTGCAATCTGGAAAGTAATAAAATATAAAAAAATTTTGTTGCATCCTCTAAAAGTCTTACATTACCCGTTAACCTAATGAAGTAGAGCTTTCCCCAAGCAACATTTTATTTAACTTTATTACCAAAATACAAGAGCTGAAAACCAACTGCTCTATTTCTCTTTATTGATCTAAAAACTAGGATGTAAGTACACACATACATAACAGGGATGAATGTACATTAAAATTTGTTCACCATTTATTTACTTTCTAATTTGTTACTTAGGCAGATATTTTCACCAAGAAAATATCAATTATTTTAGACCTTAAAAAATAATTACATTTGTATTTAAAATCCATATAAAATGGAGAGTACAAATATTTTTTTTTTTTTTATTACTTGGTAGATGAGATTCACCTTGCTTGCTTGATAACCTGAATGTCTTAGTTGCTACATTTGAGACAGTCAGCCTGGGTCCTATTATCATTTAATAGATACAAGCACTTTCTGGCACAGTTCATCTGGCCCATTAGAGTCCATATGCCTGCCCACATATTTTTGATACATGTGTGAGGAGTTAAGTTTAATTGTGGCTCTTACACTGAAGATTTAAAAAGATGTTTATCCAGGTTATGCACCTGTAGATAACAAGTTCTTCCAATTTAAACAAACTCTCAGTACACTTTTGTACTTGAATTGATTTTTCCTGCTTAGAAATAGGACTCTATGGTTCTATGTCCTAGTTATATAACTCCCAGGTCCTGGATTACAGTTATTTTGGTGCTTCATTTTGTTTATGTGCTCATTCAAATCTAATCATACTATCTCTAGCTAAGACCTGCAGTGCACTGGATAGATCTCAGAGGATATTAATCCTAAAGAAGCCCCAGAAACTGTTGTAGGAAAGTGCAACAGGGAAATACACACATCATTTTGTTTACTGTTACGTACTACTTTTGACTGAAGAATGCATCTTTGCTTTTTACTTCTTTGCTAACACATATTTCTGGAACTGTAAAATAGAGTTAATTTCTGACAATGACATGGGAGTAAGGTATTTCGCTATCCCAGGAATCAGCCTGAACCTGAAAGGGAGAGTGGGATAGGGAAAAAGAAATTCTATACTGAGAAATTAATTACAGCAATAAAGATTCAAGGCAAATAGATTGTCTACTAAAGAATTAGAACTATATCAGCAAGTCTGGTAATTCAACCATGTCTTCAAGCACTGATTGCAGCACAGACACATTGCACCCTGAGGAACCTGTATGCTCGCACACACCTGAGATGGATCAGCACATCTGGTAACAATCTCTAGGCAGTAATATGCAGCATCATGTTATATTTTGACTCCATGTCCAAAATTTTCATTTTCAGCGCCTTCAGTCCTGCTATTTCAGTACTTTGATTATGACAAAGTTACTTCCTGGTTTTCCTAATCTCTACACATTTCTAGCTCAAGAATTTTAGAGACTGGATTCCTAAAAGTCTTTTTATAGAGTCTCCTAAAGGTGCAGTAAAAGCCTGTAAGAGGCACATAAACACAGTTCAACCCACACATAATTTCTGACCATCTCTGTACTCCCCTGCCCTGGTCACCGGCTTCCTCTTTTTCACCCCAAGGCAGAAAGTAGCATGATGGGGCAGAAGTCCTAATGCTGGGACACCTGGTCCGAAAAAAACACTTGATAAAGTCTTCTTAAATCCACATTGGCTGGATTCTAGGAAAGAGATAATAACATACTGAGCATTAAGGGGGAAAAAAAATGAACACTAATGGATGAAGGTGAGAGAAACAGGAAAGAATCATTGCTGGCTTACAGACTCCTGGCTGACACTGCTCGCCTACTGATTGGTGGGTAGAGTACAAAGGTAGTTATTGCTGCCTTCATCTCCCCATGCTTCTTAGACAGACACAAGCTGCATGGAATGGACCTCTGGTGAAGCCTATATCTATACAATATGTTTCAAATAAAAAGAAATCCTTGAAGCTTGCAGATAAAATTCACTCAGTTTAGAAGACACAAAGTTCAAAAATTCAGTGTGAGTAGCTCTCCTGGTCTCTAGGGGACAGAGACTAAAAAAAAAAAAAAAAAAAAAAAAAGAGAAAAAAAAAAAAAAAAAAAAAAAAAAAGAGAGAAAGAAAAAGAAAAAGAAACCAAGAAAAAGTAATTGACCTGAACAGGAGACACTAAGAGCAGAGAGAATGAAGATAAGGTCCTTGAAGATACTAACTACTGCAGGCTTAGAAAAGATAAAAGGAAAGGCTGACTTTAAAGCAGACTCACTGCAGAGAAACTAAGTGATAACTATAAACATGAATAGGAGTGAGGCACTATGAGCTCACTGAGGTGTATAAGGTGTAACCTAGACAGAGGGGGGTTCAACTCCTTCAATTATATTACATCAAGTTAGGAAAAAAACCTGAAAACCACAACCCAAATGAAAACTAAAAATAGAAAACAAAAAACCAAAAACAAACCCAAAAAACAAGTAAACAAATGCCACCCCAAAACCCAAAAAACCCACCCAAAAACTTCACTAGCTATGGGGTAAAAAAGAAATGGTATGTAATTGACCAAGAAATCAATACCTATAAACAATCACCTAATAAAATCCTTGATTGAAAGTTTAATAGATTCTCTTCTAATAGATTTTAAGAAATATATAACTTCTAGTTTGAAAACAATTAGTATGTTAATACTTATGGCATGTTTCTTTTGGGGTTTGACTATCACTGGCAAGCTCTGGATTGAGGTTCTTGAGGAGAATGAGCAACCAATCACCAACAGTCTTCCACAGGGCTCAATCCTATGGCTGGTTCTGTTCAATAGATTTTTGAATTACACAGATGCAGGAGTTGAATGTACCATTAGAAAGTTTTCTGACAGTACCAAACTGGGAGGTTCTGTTGACTCCCTTGAGGTACAATAGGCCTAATCAAGGGATCTAGGTAATTAAAGCATCGAGCAATTATTAATGGGATGAAATTTAACAAATCCAGATGCTGGTTTCCACACTGGTAACAGAGTATCACCAGGCAGAAGTATAAATTGGGACAGCATTGGCTGGAGAGCAGAAGGTTGACGGCAGGCTCAGTGGGAGCCAGCAGTGCTCCCTTGCAACCAGGAGGGCAAACTGCTTCCTGGGGTGCATCAAACACAGCATTCTCCAGCCAGGAAACAGTGGTGATTATTCCACCGTATTCAGCATTGGTACAGCCTCACCCACAGTACTGTATGCAGTTCTGGGCCCCACACTTTAAGAATGATCTAAAGGTCCTTGAATGAATACAGTGGAGGATAATGAAGCTGGTGAAAGGGCTGGAAGGCATGCACTGTGAGGAGTGACTGAGGACTCTAGATTTGTCTTGTTCAGAGAAGAGGAGGCTAAGGGGTGACCTCAAGTTATTTGTTTACAATACAATTATTTGCAATTATTTATTTAGAGATAAAAATATTTCTCACTTTTTTATTTCATTCTTTAAAGGTTTTGTCTTTATTTCTGTCATATGTTATTACAGTATTTCTTCAGGGCACCTGCTGCTGTCGCATAATATTGTGCCACCAATTAAATAACTGCACTAGACAAAATTTTTCTTGAAAAGCAGAAAAACTTCAGTGTTGTGTCAGCATAAGACATCCACTCCTGAACACCACAGTAGCCAAACCTGACCTCTTTTTCTTAGTCCAGTAAGATGATAAAACGTAACGTTAAAGTGCAATATTCTTATACACAATATGTAAAAATCTTGTTTTAGTTTTTATCTTATGTGGCATTTGCCATGACTAAAGACATTAAATACTAGCAGCTCTCACCAGAGGGCACAGAAGTATCTTCATTGGAGATGTCTTTCACTTGACTGAGAAAGGGTTTTGGTTATTCACTGTAAAAGTCCACAGCTCTTCCTTCCCAGCAGGTACTCTACCTTCTTACAGTTTAATTTTATGGCTGATGACACATACAAATGGCAAGCATCTTCGCCTGTTATTTTAGTATACAGTCCTAATGAAAAAAAAAAAAAATTAGGTAGTTGAGTTAGAGCTCATTAAAAAACAGTAAGAAGGATTTTTTTTTTTTTTAACAGGTTCTTATCCAGAAAAAGAATCAGGCTCATTTTTGAAAATTAAATTTTACATGGAGGGTATTTTATTTAAAGACCTTTTAGTCAATTATCAGACACTACTCATCTATTCACTATTCATTCACGTAAAAATCATTGCCTTGCAGTATTTTTAATGAATTAGCTACACTAAAGAATCTGTAATTGCTTATCTATCTACAGATGCAAAAAGCCCAAACTAATTGTTTCAGCTGTGATTTGGAGTGACCTATCAAGGTCACGGTGCAGCCTTCCTGAAGGGAGTCCACAGAAAAAATGGAGGATGCCTTATTCCAAGGATATGTAGTGATGGGCTTCAAACTGAGAGTAAGTTTAGATTAGGTATCAGGAAGAAATTATTTACTGTGAGGGTGGTGAGGCACCGGAACAGGTTGCCCAGAGTAGGTGTGAACGCCTCATCCTTGGACGTGTTTGAGGCCAGCTTGGGTGGAGCTTTGAATGACACTGTATAGTGGAAGGTGTCCCTCCTCATGGCAGGGGGATTGCAACTAGATGATATTTAATGCCTCTTCCAACCCAAGCCGTTCTATGATTCCATGATGTGATTCAAATCAAACGTAAGGTTACATAACAGGACATAATTCAAAATTTGTTGAAGCTAATAGATTTCTTCAATGAGTACAGATATCTTAACTTCTCTCAGAATTGGCCCAAGTACACACTTTCAAATAGTAATCCTGTGTCGCTGTTACCTCAGGGATGGCCCTGACGAACGACATATAAATCCACAGCACAGAGGTCCAATCCATTCAACTTTACTACAAAACTCGCGTCTTAAATAGAATAACACGCACAGGTATTACACTATTGGTTAACAACATCAACACCCCTTAAAGCTATTGGCTAACTATGAATAGCACTATTTTCTAAATTCTCTTCTATAGAAAACACCAGGTGCAAGGATGTTTACATATTTGTGTTAGCAGTTCTCATAACAAGTTTAACAGAACCATGAGAAAATTTTCTCTAACCATACACTGCTGCAAACGTGCCTGAGATTTCTCTGCACAGGCCTTGCCAGTCTCCATAATCCTGCTTGGAAATGCTTGGAGAGCTCATGGTATCAGTGTTCACAAATTCCAACATACATGGATATCTAATTCAGCTGGAGTTTTTCACTTTGCCTTTGTGCAGCCTAGCTACAGAGATAGGCTAGGCTCCTAAAAGTGCAAGTCCAGTCCAGATATTAAGCATTATTTTTTTCAGGATGTCACACGGGGAACCAACCAGCATCATGAGCTCCAACTGTTATTTATTCCAAAACGCTAGAGTGAGAATTTTGCTATCTCAAGGGCTTTCCGCCTGCTTTGTACATAGCCAGAACAGCACCTGTAGCAACCCTTGTTTCATCTGCACCTCCACGGCTGCACTCAGCCACGTTCACAGCCCTAATTACTTGCCTGTTTATTAGCTTAGCTCATTAAATTATCAAGTTATAAGTTATTAAGGTCATAACTTTTTACATCATCGTCAAATATTGACCTTCAAGGCCATCGTGGGACTTTAACTGTTCAATAAGAGATTATAAAGAAAAGGTAGAAGGAGTACAGGCACAAAAATTTAGCAAGTCAAAGTTCCCCCAAGAGCTTCTGTTTCTCCGTAAGTTTTTCTATTCCTTTTGTTGGCCATCAGGAGATCAGATTCCCAATTTAGGAAGACTATTTCCTAACCACCAGAAATATATATTCACATTACTATGTAATTATATCCAAACAGGAATAAATTTAGAAACCAATAATTTTGATACATATAATAAATTAAGACTTGTTTTGAGATGTTTTCTTGAAATTACAACCATAGAATCATAGAGCTATAGAATGGCTTGGGATGAAATGGATCTTTGAAGAACATTTGTCCAGCTGTCATGGGCAAGGACAACTTTCACAAGATCAGGTTCTTCAAAGATCCATTCACCCTGATCTTGGAACCTTCCAACACTGGGACATCCACCTCTGAGAAACATACTCTAGTGTCTCACCAACTTGAGCATAAGAAAAGTTTCTTCCTTATATTCAATATAAATCCACCCTCTTTCACTTTAGAACCAATGATCCTTGTCCTGTCAGTACAGGCCCTATTAAAAAGCCTGTCCCTTCTTTCTTATAAGCCCTACTAGAGTACTGAAAAGGCACAATGAGATCATCCCAGAGCCTTCTCTTCTCCAGACTGAACAAGCCCAATTCTCTCAGCCTTTCTTCCTAGAAGAGATATTCCAGCTTTTTGGTCATAAATGTTGCATCAGGAAACACATTGCCAGCAGGTTGAGGGAGTTGATCCTGTCCCTCTACGCAGGCCTGGAAAGGCCACATCTGGAGTTTTGAGTCCAGTTCTGCACTCCCCAGTACTAAGGAGACATGGAGGAGCTTCTGGAGCAGATCCAGTGGACAGCAGCAAAGGCGATTGAGGGACTGGAGCATCTCT
>WEKY01056095.1:0-11404 GCA_013390045.1 Picathartes gymnocephalus
GGTGTTGGGTCAAGGCAGAGCTGAAGGGAGTTCGGAATTGTTTGTGCCAGGTTTGAATTCTGCCTGCAAATACCTCACAGTTACACCTGTGTGTTTTGAAATCACACTGGTTTGTCAGGATTCATTATGGAAGGTAATGCCTGGGCTGATAAATTATCCAGCTCTGTGTGGATGATGTTTCAGCCTGCCAAATAACAAGCCAAAGCATCGCAAAAATTCTTTCAGCAAGGAGCGCATGCTTTGCAGAAACTGTTTCTACTGATGCCTATTAAGGCTTGTGGCATTGTCCTGTGCTGTCACGGGTTTGCTGCACCTTTACCAACAGGTGTTAACCCCAGAGGCCTTCAGGCCTTACTGGTTTGGCAAACAGATGTCACTTATATTGCTGAATTTGGCCATCTCAAATATGTGCACATGTTTCTTGACACTTTCTCATCTGTCTGTTATGTGGGTATTTGCTCATACAGAAGGGAAAGGTTGCGGTGTCATTGCCCATTGGAGGCTGGTTTTTGCAATTTTGAGCATACCTTCTTCTGTGAAAACTGATAATGGTCCTGCCTATGTCTCACTGAAGACGCTGCAGTTCCTACAATTATGGGGTATTTCGCGCAAACTCAGTATTCCTCATTCTCTCATGGATCAAACTAATGTTGAACATGCCCATAGCACTCTGAAGCGTGTTTTATTAAAACAAAAAAGGGGAATGCCTGGGGAAATCCCACAGTGCAGAGTGGCAACAGTTTATGTGCAATCAATCGCCTTACAGCGCCACCAAATTCAGATAATTCTGTTATTGTGAGTCACCTTTTCTCGTTGCAGTCTTCAGGCGAGACGCACCTACCCCGGGCGAAAGTCTGGGTACGGGATCAGACCAGCAATGAGTGGGAAGGCCCGTGTGATCCAATCACCTGCTGCCATAAATATGCTTGTGTTTCCACAGATGCCGGGATACTGTGAATACCTGCAAGGTGCATTTGTCCTGACTTGCAATGACAAAAGCCGCGTGAGACCAACAGGCAGTCTTCAAAGGATGGCCATGATGCAGGTCATCGGCTAGATGGTCCTTTCACAAACAGAAACAGATCACTCTATTTTATTTCTTTGTTGCTAGAGTGGTGACAGTTAAAGCCGTTAAGGTTATCAGACAAGTTAGGCTGCTAACTTGTTAAGCAGGCTAATGATGTGTGTTTGCTTTGTTAGAATTGCTAACTGGTGTATGTTCTTTAGATATATTTCTCTAATAAGCAATAACACTTGCTGTTGATACGAGAACGCGGTTCTGAAGAATGTGATGTCAGGCACCAGAGAATCTCTCCTAACACTCTATGTCTGATTAGTTCTGGTCCCCACGATTTATATCTTGTGTTGTGTTCGTTCTCCTTTCTGTGAGGGCCCTACGAGAAGAGAACAAACACGCATTTTTTAATAAAAACAAAAAGGGTGAGATATGGATGCAAAAAGACAGCTAGAGAAGAGAATTCTCTGTTACAACCATGAAACAGCCTGTCTGTGAAAGCTAAGACATTCTCATACGCTGAATCATAACAATGCAGTTGTTCTCATGAGAAACGTCAGCTTCTACAAGAGCAAGAATTCCAAATATTAGATAAGCAGGTTGCACCTGCAGCCTCGTACGTGTCTTTACTCAGGATTGGTTTAGAGCAATTATTTACACGGCTTAGCCTATGGGGGTTTAGAGCCTGGTTGTCAGCCAATCAAATATTGCTCGTCATGAAGGATACTGTAAAAAATGCATTGGCTGTTAATAAACTTGCTTAAGCCTATTGAATCACAGCAGGAGTTTGTGTGGTTTGTTCAGGGGAACAGTGACACGAGTCAGGTATTGGTGTTGCACAAGGGGTATACTGGACCCAGTGCTCCCAAATTTTGACAGAACCCCAAGTCATGCAGTTGGGTTTCTTGAGGTGGAATCTGGTGAATCCACGGATGTCTATGCTGGCCACTAGTAACTGTTTTCGAGGTGATTTAGCAGATGAGACGTTTGAGAACGTAGAGCTGCTGAAGCTTGGAGGTGGTTGTGTAGGAAAATAGCACCATCTACTGCAAGTGCCTCATCTTGGCATAGAGTTACAGGCCAGAAGAGGCCGCTGGAATTTAGCTTCTAACCAAAACTATAGATTCCTTCTGTGTCTGCCCCACGCTGTCCAGAATTTCTTTATGAACAAAAGTAGCTTCTTTTGTCTTCTAATACAATATGCCAGTTTAGAACAGGCAGGATTTTTTCAGTGGCGTTAGTAATAAAAATTAAGATCAACGCTTGTCATTCAACATACAGCAATGATTTAAATAATAACTTCTTAAACAGATGCTCATGAGACACCATGAATTCTGGCTCCTAAGACTGATCTACTCAGTGCTCTGCCAAATTACATATTAACCTCACTACATTAGTGGTTACAAACCAAGCAGAGATCAGGTCCTCCTGTATGCCTAGTACAAGTGTAATCAAGACCTGGTTTTGGCTTGAGGAATAAAAAGCGGGATGGAATTCCAAGTCAATCTGGTTCCCTAGGCATCTGTAATAGCTAGAATTTGGATGTGTTTGGTACATGAGTTTTCAGCACTTGGGAAGTTACCTATGTGTTCTGCCGTGAGATTGGGCAGAATGTGTAAATGAAGGTGTCTTCCTTAAATGATTTGGCCTTTCAACTGTTTTGGCCCTATTCCACTGAAGAAAACATGTTGTTTTTTTCCGTAATTCCATGAAGCAGTGCATCTGCTAAGTCAGGTAGAAGGGTTCTCCCTTTCTAGTGAGACCAGTTCCTGCTTTTTCAATGTACTAACTGGAATATAATGACACAAAAGTGTTCAGAAGAGGAGGGAACTGCTGGGATTGTTGTGGTAGGGATGGGGCAGCACAGGGAAAATACAGGCTTTTGCCACACTTACCTGAATGGCACTGGCCATTGGGATATTACAGGCTGGAGGCACAGAATGTCACACAGAACATGAAATTGTCAAAGTCTGTGAAAGAGCAGTACTGGAAATGATGTTTTCACTTGCTTGGGCAAGGAACTTCCCACATTCTGTGGAGGGTGGGAGCAGTGTGACTGGTCATCCATCCCAAGTCCATGGCCATCTCTGTGCTCATCATTGCTTGGAATAACCATTTGGAGAGACTTTTGACACGCTATGGCATCCAAAAAGCCTTTAGTTCTGCATGCCCTCGTTTCCCTAACGTGTCAGGATATTTCCAGCCCTTTGTGGGGTCTGCAGACCGTACCCTAGCTATTCTGTATTTGACTTTTTCATACAGCCAGCTTTTACAGCTTAACATTTGGGTCTGTACTTCTCTTGCTCTGAAGGACGGATGTAACCGCAGACCACACAGGGATTTTGAAAATAAAAATTAAGCCTTCCTCTTGAGCCTTTCTGTTGCATGTTCGGGGGGTCAGAGTCCCCCGTGTATTTCCCAGAGCAGCCTGTGTCAGCAGCCTGTCCCTGGGTTTGGGCACGGTACCTCCTCCACTCCCTGGATCTCACAGCTGTGGAAAGTGTGCTGTCCCCCGCGTCGCTCCTGCTTGGCACAGGAACATCCCAGGCCTAAGAAGGGTTGTCCTTGGCTTGTTTATCCCTGCACAGACACAAGGGGGTGTGCCACCCTGCTACGCCTCAAATCTGGTTCTTGGATTGGCTTTCTTTGGGCTACTGAGGATGCTCTAGTACCGTCTGCCTGCCTTCAGCTGTATTAGTAAATACCTTCTAACTCTGGCATGAAAACTGATGAAGTGTCCTAGATGGAACGACTAAATGTACCCAGTGTAACTGATCATTGTAGAGGGAAACTTCGGTAGTTTAGTACTGATTAGTATGTGACTTAGCCAAAAGGCTGTCAGAGCAGCCTGTGTGTCCTCTCGATGTCATTTTTAAGTGCCCATATTCTTATGTGACTATTTATTTTTCTAGGGAGCCCCGAAGGCCAGGAGATGTATGTTTTTAACTTGACATCACTCACAGAGTCTGAAAACGTCTTGTCAGCCTCAGTGTATTATTATATCGGTGATCAGCTGCATGAGAAGTGGAACTGTTCCCTGTTCAGTGGCTGTTCTCATCACAGACACAAGAAACCTGAAATTCAGATACATCTTTCAGTTTGGACGTTTCCTTCAGTTGAAAACCCAACTCGGAGCCTGGGACATTTCCTCATAAATGTCTCCTCTGCTTACCAGGACATCCTTTCCTGGCAGTGGAAGGATATCACTCAGCTCCTGCTTGAAGCAAAGCAAAACAACGAACTGCTGATCAGTGTTAAGATGGATCTGACCAGCCCTCACCCCTGGGAAAGAGCATCTTCCTCCTACGAACCCTACATCCTGATTTACGCCAATGATTCTGCTATCTCAGAGCCAGAGAGTGTTGTCTCTGCTCTGCGAGGACACCGTCATCCTCTGGCGAGGGTCCTTCCCAAGACAGAAAGCCACACGAGGAGCAGCATCGGGAATCGCCGGAGAAAACGTTCTGCAAACATCCTGCTGCCATTGCAGAACAACGAGCTTCCGGGAGCCAAGTACCAGTACGGGGAGGACGAGAGATGGGAAGGCAGAAAACCCTACAAGACCTTCCAGCCGCAGCTAGCAGACAGGACCAGGAGTAAGAAAAAGCAGAGGAAGAATCACCTCCAGAAGAGCCAGACTCTCCAGTTTGACGAGCAAACACTGAAGAAGGTGAGGAGAAAGCAGTGGAACGAGCCGAGGTATTGTGCCCGGCGCTACCTCAAGGTGGATTTTGCAGACATCGGCTGGAGTGAGTGGATTATTTCCCCTAAGTCCTTCGACGCCTACTACTGCTCAGGGGAATGCCAGTTCCCAATTCCAAAGGTATGGTCTCTGTTGATTCTGTTTCGCTGTCTGTTACCATAAACTGGGCGTTTTGTTTCCCATGCCAGTAAAAGCCAGCCAGTGCCAGGATGCATTTGGATCTAGGATCTGCCTGGTACCTTTGCCCCACGCAGCAGTGGGCAGTGGTTAGAACATCTAGTAAAGAGATAAGCTTGCAAAGGTAATTAAAAAAATCTGAAATGCTATTAGCTTTTCATCCAGAACCCAAACTGCTGTAAAACATTTCCTGAATAGTGCTTATGATGTGTGCACTTGTTATTAGCCTGTTTAACAAACAAAATACAAGCCAGATCTGGAAAAGCGTTTCGTAGGCAGCGCTTGTACCTGAAAGGAACCCAGAGCCCCACCACAGGCAGTCGGCAGAACACGCTCCAGGAAAGCTGAGTACCATGGGAGGCAAGGCTGCCCCAAGGGCAGAGAGCTCCAGGCAGTGGCAGGCATGGTTGGGATACCTGTCAACAAAAGAGTCAAGTGAATCACCTCTGATTGACTGGACCGAGGGGATCCAAAAGCAATGGATCCAGGCCCACTGACTTTCAAAATATCCTCTGGTTTGTATGAGGTGGTTGCATGTAAGTAGCAGGTGAGGCTGATGTGCTTCTAGCCCTGAGACCTAGATAGATGAACTCTGTTCCAAATGCCCAGTGTCATTCTTAGCAACATGTGGCCCCTGGAGGCTGCTCAAACTTGAGAGTAGGACGTGGCATTTGAGGCTGGCCTAAAATGAGGGGTGTGCACAAGGAACACCTGCAGGAAACATTAGTAAAGGCAGGGCTCTTGGGCTCACTGCAGCATTTCATTCCAGTGTCTTTATTCCTGCCACAGTGAAGCAGGAGCAGTTGCTTCCAAAAGACATGTGGCATTTCAGCGGCTTAAGGAGCCAAGGGAGTTGCCCTCTGAAAGTGATGGGTGGAGGAATTGTACCAAAGGGGATGGCACCAGACAAAGCAAGCTCAGGAAAGCAGGGTCCTCTCCTTGGAGGAGGAGATGACTGTTCTACCTCCAGCTGCAGAGGCAGATCTGCTACTACTAAGACCGTGTTTGCAGAAGGATGCCCTGACCCTCAGACAATGACAGACTAGCCTGTGCCTGTGGGTACATAATGTTCTCTTGCTGAGGGCCAGCTCCGAGAGTTAACAACCTGTTGGGTAATTGAGAACAGATGTGACCCCCCTCATCTCCAGATTTACATTTTTTTACCCATGCCCTGGTTCTAGTTAGCTGGTTGGACTGCTGTCAAACCCGCTCACGTTGGCAGTGTGGCCTGGCGTGGAGCTTGCGGGCCAGGCAGACACTCTCCTGGTCCGGAGTGAGAGCTCGTAGCTGCCGCTGTGTGCCCTGCTCATGGCTAGCTGCAGTGACATTCCGCAGGGCAGCCAGGCTCCCGAGAATCGTGCAGCTTGGCAGGTGTGGCCCGACTGCAGCCGGGCTGGCTCACAGGCCTGGTGCTTTGGAGGCAGCAAGGATTTTTAGCTCCTGCTGGCCCTCTTGGCCCCCCCTGCCTCTCCCCTCCTCTGAGCAAGCTCCTGCCTGCCCTCCGTGACCGAGTGTTGGACGGAGCATCAGCGGCCCAGCTCGCCTCCCGTGCGTGGCACTGTGGCAGGTCAGTGCTCCCAAGGGGATTGGGCTTCCTGAGAAACACGGAACCTGGGACTTTGCTCCGGCCACGGTTAAATTCCTGCTGGCTGGAGCGGAATTGTGCCAAAGCTGCTTACCCTGCAGGATGCACCTGAAGGAGCAGCACAGCCTGCTCAGCATGGGCTGGGGGCAGTGGGGAGGATGTTCTCTGTGATACGCTACCCAGTCAGACAGAGGTACTGCTTTTAGAACAGCACGTGTCCAGGCTGTTCCCACCGAAAGCCGAGGCCATGCTTGAAATCTGCTTGGTGCTGCTTAGCCTGAAGTTGGTTTGGTGCAAGTTAGCATTTTAGGGCTGTGGATTCCATATGTGAAGGAGAAGGTTTATGAGGCGATGTTACATGGCATATCTGGAGACCTGATTTTAGTTTCAGTACTACTGGCTACAGGAAATAGGATCTCAGTCAGTCTTCTACCTTTTGGCATGTGATCAGCAGGCTCAGGACAGCTGTTGGGCTCCCAGTTATTTTTGGGGAGAATGCTGCCCAGCGGCTGAGTAAGGAAACATGGCTGGGTGCTACCACAGCTTTTACTTCCCTTTGAAGGCAGAAATGATACAGAAATCTGAGTTGTACGATAATCTAAGACATGTTTTTAAATCCCTGGCTGCTACTGCTGAGGAGTTCTCTTGAATTCAAAACAAACCAACAGAAAAGTCTTCCTTGAGATAAGCTTAGATGGAAACTGTAGCTTAAAGTGCTAATGTGCTGCGATATGATAAGCTGGAATTTCACAGTTATTCCTGTGCTTTTTGCAGGTCCATATCTAACCCTTAAGACTGACTTTTTTCCCAGGAACAAATCATCTCTTGTTGCAGCAAAACTGCAAATTGAACATTTGGCCAAAATGACCTTGTTCTGTATAATTCTCAGTGACATGTGATGGGGTACACACTGAGCTGTTTTGATCCCCAGATTCTGTGTGTAAGAACAACTCTGAAAACCAAACCAAAAGTCCCTGGCTGAAAGCTGTATCTTGTGCATTTTTCATGCCCACCTATCTCTTGTACAGATTCTTGGATCTGAAAGCGTTTCAGGGTTCAGAGTAAAACTTTGTGTTTTTAATTTCTCTGTGTTGGTTTTTTATTTTTATGAGCACCTTGATGGTTTCTGGTTTTGTGGCCAAGCGGTTACCTCACCAGGCAGATTTGCTTTCTGTTCAGAGCAAACCCAAGTGTGTCCCTTTTTATAAACTTAGGAAACTTTGTCCTTTGGAGTTTCTTCTCTGGAGGAAAATGTCGCTTTGGTATGAGGTACAGCTGCATCGGAGGCTCAGTTCCTCAGCAGTGCCACTGGCTACAGATGTTCCAGCTACGAGGTCTCCACAGGGCCCTTCAGCAAAGCAATTTTATTGTAGAGTACATGAATCCATTGCAACATGGGTGCAGTAACATGTTCTGCCATGTCTTTCTCTTGCAGGCCATGAAGCCATCCAACCACGCCACCATCCAGAGCATTGTGAGAGCTGTTGGAGTCGTCCCTGGCATTCCCGAGCCTTGCTGTGTTCCTGACAAAATGTCTTCTCTTAGCATCTTATTCTTTGACGAAAACAAAAACGTGGTTCTGAAGGTGTACCCCAACATGACAGTGGAGTCCTGTGCATGCAGATAACACCTTGGGAGGCCTTTTGGCAATCCTGGGGGGAGCACTTGCTGTTTGGGAAAGGGGGGTGGGTGGGGGTCTGATCGTAGTTACTTTGTGTTTGCACTGCCAATGCATTTCCTTTGGACAAAAGAGAGAAAATGTAAAGAAACCCAATCAATGAGAACGGGAACAGAATGGATTCCAAATGGCAGTTCCAAGGAAAGTGAGTACGAGCTTGATTCATCTGTGATTTTGACCGAGACACAAGGCTTGGGAATGGGACCTGACTGTACCTGTTGAAAGCCAGAGGTGGAAGAAGACTCTACAGACTCTTGAGACTACCCAGAGGACATAGTGATCTATTTTTGTACAAGATTTTGGAAGCAGCACAAGCTGGTAATTCTTATCTCTGTCCTAATGGTGACTAATGGTGGGGGGAGGTTAAAAATAGTCTTCATTTTAAAGCTACGTTTCTTGCCTTAGGTTTTAGAGTAGTACAGCAAGGTGGCAAAACAAATCTGACATCCCAAAAGCTGTAGATAACCCTACTTGAACACACATCTCCTTGGTACAATGTTACCCAGCTTGTGTGGGAGTTCCTTTTCACTGGTCTGTGCTCTGTAATTCTGCTCGTTGGAGCTCGGCAGTCCTGGGCAGAAGAGCTCAAAGCTGAGGACTGCTGAGTGCAATACTCTGTCCTCTGCTATGGAAACTCAGCAGGCCAGGGGTATGGAAATACCATGCCCCATGAGGTGTCCGAATGACTGGTTCACCACATGCTCTAGACCATACTTGCAAATAATCTCTGGGTTGTCTACCTGCAAAGGACGTGGTAGCCAGGTCGTGGAGGGGCCTCTTCTCCCAGGTAACAAGCGGCAGGACCAGAGGTTCCAGCCTCAGGCTGCATCGGGGCAGGTTCAGGCTGGACATTTGAGAAGAATTTCTTCATGGAAAGGATGGTCAGGCAGTGGAAGGGCTGCCCAGGGAGGTGGTGGAGTTGCCTTCCGTGGAGCTGTTCAGGAAAGGACTGGGTGGGGCACTCAGTGCTCTGATTTAGCTGGCAAGGTGGTGATCGGTTCTTCCATACTCTGGGGGCCCAGAACTCATCAGCAGCAGAGTGTCACTCCCAGAGCAGGGCTGCTCCCAAAGATTGGCACCCTCGACTGAGGAGAGAGAGGCTTGTGAGTCTGCAGGAGTCTGCAGGATGGTTTGTTTAGTGGCTGCTTTTTCCTTGTAAAACCAGCATTTTAAAATGATTTCTGGTGAAAGGCTCATTTGTGTACAGACTGTCAATTTAAAAAAATGAAAATCACCCCCAAAAAGGAAGAGTTATTTTGTATATGGAAATAAACTTTTACAGATGCTTCTAATTTATTTTATATCTGTGGCCTCCTAATGTATCCTTCTTTATCTCAGCACTCTTTAAACCATGCAGTTTTCCCTGTCAGTGCAAAAATGAGCTGCCAGCACTGTATGGAGCTCCCAAGGACAGGTGCACCCCCAGAGTGAGGGGCACGTTTCACTGCTGATGGAGAAGCTCGGCTGAGCGGCATTGTTTTCCTTCAGTAATACAGACGTCCTGCTCAGAACTCGGCAGAAATGTCAAATAAAATGACTTTGAAATAAAAATCCACGTTGTGCTGTGTGGCAGAGTCAGGCGGGAGCGGGCGGCGGGGGTGAAGGTATCCCGGCACGGAGCTGTGGGGCTGGGGCTGCCCAGCAGAGCCTGTCCTGGGAAACAAATCCTGGAGTTCCTCCCACCTCGGCCCCGTGGCGAGGGGCAGCAAAGCACAGGGGAGCAGCACCTGAGCCAGGTGGGGCAGTGCAGGGGCACGAGGGAAGATGCGGCTGGGACTGGAGGCAGAGCTTTCTTTTATTAATAAGAATGTGGAAAGCAGGAAGAGAGGTGGTATAAAAGCACGGTGGGTGCTCGGACAGGTGAGCCAGGACGCGGGGGAGGGGGTGGCTTTCCTGAGCTCCTGAAGTTCCAATTGCCTCTCTCAGGAGCAGTCGTGAGAAGCTTCCTGTTTGGAGCTGGGATCCTTAAAGAAGGAACTTAAAACTGCTTCTTCTGAAGAATCTGTAAGTATGAGAAGCTGTATGAAGCTCGCTGCTGTAAGCAGCCAGTAACTCCCAGGGACGTTTTAACTATTGAAAATGGCAACTTTCATTTCCTCTACACACAAACAATTTGGCTCTCCCATGCAGAATTCACTGAGGCTGTGAGCATCTGGAGGCTCCTGGCGCTTGGGGCTGTGGTGTTTGGTGTGCAGAAAGCATCTCGGGATGTCTGACCCGGGTCTGGATGTGCATTTCCACAGTTCTTTAGAGTGGGAAAAGGCCAAGAGGGTGGTGGGAAGGGCTTTTTCCAGGCCTGGGCATCCTCAACCTCAAAGACACCTCATGGAAGTTTTTTAAATGTTTGTTGTCTTTTGTTTCCCAGCCCAGGGCTAAGATGGAGAAAAGGTGGAGAGAGTGGCAAGCAGGAGTCCCATGTTTAGATCCACCCTTGGACTGCAGTTCCTCCTGGTGAGTCTGTGCAGCCCAAAGTACAAAGGAAGGAGATGTTGGAGTAGCTGTTTGTTCACCTGTTGAGCTTGGAAGAGACACTGAGCGTGAAATTCCATGGAAGCTGCATTTACTGGAGCAACTGGAGAAAGAAGGACCTTGCCCGCCTTCCCCTGCACCAGCACTTGCCGTGGTCATTTCCTCTCTGGATCCTTGTTTCCCTCTCTAGCTCTGTATCCCTCTGGCTTTGCTGTGTGTTCAGTACTCTGTCTTTTTATCTATCCTTCTCTATGCCTCCCTCGTGTTCCTTTTTTATTCTCTGTGGCTCTGTGGTACTCCCTCTGCTGTTGTTTCTCACTGGGTCCTTGTGTCCCTGTCCCTGTTGTTTTTTAATCGCTCCCTGTCATGCTGCCCATCCCAGGTTTTGTTTTTGTTTTTGGTTGTATTTTTTTCAATTTCATCCTGCATCCCTTTTTTCCTTTTCTTCCTGTGTCCTCTCTGCTCCCACTCCCTCTTTCTGCCTCTTGCCTGTGCCAGTGGGGCTGGGGAGGAACTTCAGCCCTTCTGGGGGCTGCCCCCCTTCCTTGTTGCAGCAGAGCCCCTTTTTGGGGGGACGTCCACATCGAAACGGCTTTAATAAAGGGACACGCTGCCGTCCAGGGCAGTTTGACTCATTCTGTGCCTTCTTTGGGAGTGAGGAAAAAGGGCTGAGTGAGGGGGGGGGAGAGTCGGGGGCTCTGATGTCGTTTGGGGCACCCCAAGGGCCCTGGCGGGAGAGAGCCACGCTGCGGTGCAGGAGCAGGTGAGTGGGGAATG
>WEKY01056096.1:7092-26363 GCA_013390045.1 Picathartes gymnocephalus
GAGAGGAGAGGAGAGGAGACAAAGGTCAATTACCTGTTCTTGAAGTATGCCTCCAGAGTGCCTTTCAAGCCCATAGGGCTGGCCTAGCATCATTATCATCATCATCATCATCATCATCCTGCACTAGGAAGCACACATTCAGATGCAAAGAATCATCTCCAGATAGTTTGGGACCATTCTGTTCCTGCAGATGCAGTGCATCTCTTACTTAGTGCCAGTAATAAGAATATCTAAAGCTGGTTGAGGGAATCATTAAAAATAAGAAAAAATATATTCTTTGAAATGCTAATTTTGTGTTACAGTTAATTTTTGTTTAATAGTGTTTTATAAGATTTAGTTTTTAAATCTAATTATTTAATATGTTTTTTTCACTAACTTCAATTGCAATGTGAAAAGCATTGCTTCTGAGGAGCTCCTCTTTTCCAACTTATTTCAGTTATGCTGATGAATCGGATTGCTAGAAATCACTACCTTTAATATCATGACTTGATTACCTTTAAAAGCATAACAGCAGCCCAGAAATATCACTTATGTCCTCGCCAGCAGAGATGTGAAAATGCAATTTCTATTTCTAAAGCCTTATCTGTTCATCCTCTATCCTCTTAACAGCTGAGAGTTGAACACCAGCAGATTAACCTGCAGTGCAAGTTCCCCATTTATGATAATGTTTAACATCTTATCATTTACCTTGATGTCTCTGCCTATTGGATCTTCTCTCAGCTCTCTCCTACAGCTTTCATTGAATGGCTTATATTTCATTCCCCGTGCCTGGTATTTAGCCTTGTTTTCTAACATTTTCTAACTGTATGCAATTACACCATCTATCAATCCTTACTTACTTCCTCCCTTTCTCCTTCCAGTAACTTTAGAATTTGTTCAAAGTCAATCATTTTTGACAATCTGCATGTGCACAGCTTAGAGCTCACCACAAAGTGTTCATCCCCTTGCCAAGATGATGGGTTGGTTCTTCTTGAAGTGTTACGTGTAGGGAACTGTGCAAGACAAAGGGGTGGTGTTGTTACTGCTGGCTGTTATGGGAGTGAGTGGTTTCACAGTGAAAGTGTAAAGAAAGATACAGGAGAATTTTCTTGTAGGTTATTGGATTATTCAGATACATATTTTGTAGTAAAGACATTAATATCGACATATATACTTATATATACGCATATATGTCACAAGTGGGAAAAAAAATGTATCTATAATATATATACATCACAATGGAAATGCATTTTCCTAATAATGACAGTAATTTCCTAGTGCAAGCAGGTGACAAAGCCAGCTGGTAAATCTTTGCAATAGACAGTAAGGTAAGGTAGACTTTTTGATCTCAGGATGAAACAGTTTTTTAGCAGAAGCAGCTGCTGGAAAAAAAAGGCAGCCTCTTTGGCAGCCTTTGATGATATGGACTAGCATGCATTATAAGAAATTTGTTTGGCATTCTTGATCCATCAAAACCAAAGTAGAACATAAGTATACAAAGGAATACCAAGTTAAATTTGTGCAAGAATTCTGAACTGAAGTTGGTCTGCTGTGTCCCATTCTGTTTCGGCTTGCACAGGTGTAGTAACATTAAAGAGAAAGATGAGAGTAGACAAATAAAAACCGTAACTTTTCAAACTGATGGAAGAGTTGACGAAGCCTACCTGCAAGAACTTTGCCATACTATTTGACCTGGAAACACTTGCCCTTCAGTAGCCAGACCAGTGGTGTGAAGTTGTGGCTATGTCTCCAGGGCCAGAGAAAGATGTCCAGGTGCGGTCACATGGTGACAATGAGCTTTAATGATAGCAGTGCACAGGGAATTCAGGGTAACAATGTAAATATAACCCAACTAGCAGAAAGAACATTCTGAAGCCAGCTAAAATATCTTTTATGCTGTATTACAGATACGCAATTATTTCTAGAATGTGAAGTGGTGAAGCAAAGGAGCCGAGAATCTCTTTGACTGGTTTTAAATTAGTTAGCTGAGATGCTGGTAAGACCGTAGCTGTGGCAACCTTGGCTAAAGATGCCAGGCTCTTGGCTAAAGATGCCAGGAGCTGAGAAAAGTAGGGACTTTGAGCTCCATCCTGCCAAGATAACATCGTGTAAGGCGCCTAGCAGATTGTTGTGGTCCTTGTCTGAAGGAGGCTGCAGAGCTACATGACTGCAACTGTGTTAAATGAGATGCAAGGGAGAGGCGGATGGGCTGATCTGATGCAGCAGTAGTTTCGGTCTGATCTCTCTCCTGGATGAAGAATAATGAGCAGAGGGCTGGACAGACTTCTTCAGATCCACAGCTGGTCTAGACACAAGGATTAGGTTTATGTTTCAATCCAGAAGACTGCCATAGAAATTCCTAGTCTTGTTTTACAAATGGGATATTTATTATGGGAGGAAGATGGAGCAGATTTTAATTTAAAACATTAGCATGGACCCATCCAAGACCTGAACTGCTAACACAGTGCTTATAGCATGTTAAGAGCTGAGTCCAAGCTCACATGGGATAGCTGAAAACTTAGGTAAGTAAATACTGGTAGATAGGATAATTTTGGAGACCTTTATGAATTCACTCCCATCAAAATGACAGATTGAAGAAAGCGACTGAAGAGCTTTCCAGTTTTAGAACTGATCTCTTAAGCAACCACTACACAGTATAAAGTAATTTTGCTAAGTGAGAACTTACTATGATTTAATTGCATTGATAATGAGACATTACAAGCGTTTTGAAAATCTGCCTTTATCAGTGGCAGAAGATAAAAAAGAGAACAGGGGACACATGCCATGAACTCTTCTATCTCTCTGTTCAGACATGGCTGCTACACCCTCTCTTACTTAACATTTCCTCTTTCCAGTGTCTATTTTTTCAGATTTTCCTCAAAACTCCTAGATACCTATGGCTACCTTGCTTGTTATACCGAAAATGTTATGTTTACCATAGATCATGTGAGATGTATCAGTATCAGAGGCACTACAACATTAGGCAATATGACTTTTGCAAAACCAGATCAAATACATTATTTTCTTCAGGGCTTAATACATGTTGAAATGTATAATATTATTGCCAAGGTTTTATGTTTTAGTTAAAAAATGTAATAATTCCAAACACACTGCTTTTCTCTTTGCACTTAAATTCTTCCCTATTTTGATTTTTTAGCAGGCCTTTGCCTTTTACTTTTCTATACACATTTAGTTCTCCTTTATTTCTCACTTACAGGTGGAGTTTAATATGCTATCATTAATAGTAAAGTACATGTATAGTAGGGCTTTACCAAAAATCTGGAAGCCAGTCAAAAGAGATTTACTTACCTTTTTTCTGCATGTTTCATAACAGACTGATGGGATTTGAGAAACTTGAGCATCTCTTTTGGGGTGAATAAGGTAATTGAGATGCCTCTCTGCTTACTCTCAGTAAAGGATTAATGAATGGCAATGACTTCTCATTTTTGTTCTTTCAAATCTAACTCAGAATTCTAAATTTATGACATAAACAGATTTCACTGGTGTAGTTTTTGGCTTTGCAGAAACACCAGAGCCAGAAGCAAAGCTGAAATAGGTGCACAGTAAGTATTTAGTTCCAAGTGCTAAAAAAACCACACACATGCAGCTTTCCAGTTCTGATTCTCCAGCCCAGATGAGCACAGAGGAATGTGGGTGGAACTTGCCCTTCTGCCAAGGGTATTACCTAAGCCCTATTCTGATGAGGATTTAAGTGGTGCATAGGCCTTGCGCTGCATGGGGGTGAAATGGAAAATCACAGAATCATCTGTAGACCTTCCTTCAAAGCAAGGCAGCGGAGCAACACATGTTGATTTCCAGGACTGAGAAGCAGAAAATAAACTGCACTCCTGACCCAGAAGGAAAGCAACTGAGTGGTGATAGGACTTATTTGTGCTCTTGTAATTGTCATGTTGCTGGAACTGGGGCAAATGCATCTTGCCCATTCCCATCTAATTGGCTCAGAGAGGATCTCCAAGTAAAGGAAGTCCCAGTTTTGCTTCTTCTCAGCATCTGTAGCCTAAAAAGGTGTGTCTGTATTTTAATATAATTCTTAATGAATCCCAGAAACTGTTTTAATGCTACTTTGCAAAAGATTAAAAGAGAATGTCTGAAGGGGATAATGTGAGCATGGGAGGATTATATTTTAATAAAATTAATCCCACCTATAAAGGAGGCCTGTAACTGTGTCCATCTGGACAAATCCAATTTAACTCACTGAGAAGCAGTGTTAAATTTGCTTTGGTCACTTGGTTAAGAGACGGAGTAGAAAACCAGGAAAATCCTTCTCACACTAGGAGAAAAGACTTGGAGGATTGAGGATTTCTTAGGATACAAGTTACAAAATACCTCTAATATGCTGTGGAAAAGAAAAGGATCTTAAATCCTGAAATTTTAAACAAAATCTGTCACTGATCATCCTAGATAGGCAAAGACAGCGGGGGAGTTGCTGGCACTGCTGATTCAAGTGTTTTCCAGAGACCAAAGATGAGCTGGGAGGAGCAGGGAGGAAGAAGCAGACTGGGCATTCTTCCTATGCATTTCCTCCAGAAAAGGTGAAACCGCACTGCTTAAAGCCCTGATCAAAAGCCTCAAGCTCTTTGTTTCTACCACAAAAGAAAACACTCTCATCCTAACAGGCTATTACACACGTAGACAGGTTTTAGAGCCTTCCACAGGCTGCAGAATAGATGCTGAGGAGGAAAATAGTTTGCTGTGTCATGCACTCTCCTCTCACTCTCTTTTTTTTAAAAAAAAATACAAGGAAACATTGTTTCTTGCCAAGGAAAGAAGTTAGTCAGCTGAAAATGAAGCTCTCCAGGCTGCACCCTCACGTGTTTCTGCTTGTGCAGCCCAAGCACCTGCGGTCGCAGCTGCCAGAGGCTTCGGGAGGGAAGTGGTCCTTGGACAGCCCCTCCCAGGCTGTGCCCCGCGGTCCCACTCTCACGCACCCTGCAGGCACCCTCTGTGCCTCCCCTGCCGTGGCAGGCTGGGGTCACAAAGTGTCTGGGCAAGGTGTTGTCCTCCTCATGGCCGGGAGGTAAAGGATCGGTCTGGCCCGAGGCTTGCAGCCTTGCACGCTTCAGCTGCCAAGTGTGTTATGTCATGTTCGACTGCTCAGAAGAGTCAGCACATCTAAGGAGTGGGGCGCCTGCATCTGCCCTGTAAGGTCCAGCTCTCTGCCAAAGAGTCTAGATCTGGTCCCTGAAGGATCTGGAGGTGCGCAGCTCACAAGTTAGTAGCCTGATTCAGCTCTGCAGGAGGAGATCTATCTGTTGCCTCTCACTCCGGGCATGCCAGAGGATATCCAAAGTGCCAGTGGTGTCCAAGGAACAGGAAGCAGTGCTTGATGTAGGTGTTAAATATTGCTTGTGCTTGTGTTAAAGCCCTCGAAGACTTTTCTTTTGTCGATGAGTAGCTGGTAGCCAGTAAGTGCGTTGCCTGGAGAAAATACACACACAACTGCCAAAGCCTCTGACAGAACATTTATGCTATTGAAAGAAAATCCCGTCCCAAGGGTATGTCAATGCACCATCTCTCCGTGACACAGGAAAAATCAGCTTTGTGCAGTGAGGGAAATGAATTTCACGAGAAGGTAATTTCTCTGACACAACTGGGTGACCATAGTTTGGCAGATTCATGGCTCCAGTTACACTGTTCATCAGAACTGAGATCAATTTTGATATCATAAAAAAACCAATAGTTGGGCAGAAAAAGAACACTTTAAGTTAGTCACATCTTCCACAAAGATAATAAAGCTGAGAATCATTCAGAGCTTGCATAAACAAACCAGTCTGAAGTAAGCACAGAGTTTCTGCAACCTGTTCCTTCTATCACTGACTATATAGTTTCTCTTTAGAGATAGTGACTATTTACATAAGTATATTAAATGAGAAAAAAATAAATTTACTATAGTTCTGGCTACCAAAATGATCCCCTTATAATCAGAAATATCTATTTCTGTACCCCATGTGTCTAAATTTTGATAATCTAAAAATTAGCAGAAAAATTTAGGGTGAACACACATCCTTCGGAGATCAGCTCTGGTGATAGGCTGTTTGCACCAAAGTGGATTAAAAGTTGAAGGATTACGTCCAGAGTTGTGGGCCTCCATCACTAATTTCAGCTTCTGATGTTCTTTTACGTGCAGGTGAATACAGTGGTCCTGGGTTAACAATGTGACTCGATGATCTTAGAGGTCTGTTCGAACCTTAACAATTCTATCATGCTCTGTAGTGTGTTGATTCTTCTAAGAGAATTAGACAGTTTTGTGTCTCCTTGTTCTTGCTGTTTGGGATGTGTACCACGGCTAATACAAAATTCTATTGTCTCAGCTTTTTCTCCTGCTTGTCTGTCCAGGCCTTTAGCTAAATTTTAGCATGTGAGCAGGAGAACAACCTCCAAATCATGTTGATTTGGTGATGAGATTGATGACACACTTTGAGACAAATTAGTGGAAAAGACTAATAATATGTGCATTCATGGAGGACTGTTACTTGAACCTAACTTTCCATATTAAAGGAGGGCTCTTATTCTAGCAAGCAAAATTGAGTTGGTTATTAATAATGCAAGGATGGTTACTGAGGACAATACTTAGCTCATACGAGTGATCCTTATTAGGAGAGACTGGAAAAGAAAGATTCAAATGGGCTAAGTGCAGCTTAGTGCTTCTGCTTAAAGCATTACCATTGCAAAGAGAAATCTCCCAGACTTATATTTCTGTTTTCTTTCACTTGCCCGTGGCCACATCAGTTAGGTATGAGATCTCGTCAGATCTTACAAAGTGAGCAGAGTTCAGCAAAGTGAACCAGAGTTCACTTAGGAGTATACAACTTTCGAGTAACAAGAACTTAAGAGTAACAAGAAATGATGCTTGTGCTTTTTTTCAGTGGCAATGTTTGTATTATGGCAGCAGTGATTCTATGGATTGCTTTGATAGCCATAGCATTGATCTGCAAGTGATGCCAAATAAGAAAGAGTTCCTAATCCTGTATTATTGCTGTTATTAATATTGTTTTTGTTGTTATTATTATTATTAATATTGAAAATCCCAAGACTCTTTTGCAGGTATTGGCCTTCAATAGCCAGATGAGACTCTGCTAATATAGTTGCTTTTGTAGAAAGGAGGAGATTGTGTCCTTGTACCCCTCAGGTGGCACAGAGCAGAAGATGCAGCCCTGCAACAGGAGGTGTACATTTTTGCATTCGGGACCATGGGGAAGAAACAAAGCAAGGACCTGGGGATAATGCTTTGAATGAAGGCTAACAAAACAAGTGGATAAATGTTTGAGACAGAAATCAAAGTAAGCAGCGTAACAGTCAGTCATACCTGGGGTCTGTTTTTCTTTGCCAGCACTGCAAATACTTTTTAATTTCAAAATCGTAAGATATAGGACTGTGCCTGAATTTCTTATGTAAATTCAAAAATATAGATATGTCTGTGTATGTGTTCTAGTCAACACTATGTTGTCCTTTAAAAGGACAGAGGATCCACAGACAATTTTCAGTGTGTTTTTAAACACTCAAGTTACTTAAACCAATGCCAGTTATTTTACACTCCTTTGATTTAGTTAAGTCTCAAATTCAAACCGCGTCTGTCTAAAAGTTTTATCCTACGCTTAGAGAATTTTCTGAGTTTTAGCACTGATTTAATTTGAACTGGAATAAGCTCTAAATGCAACTGTGCTCAATGTAGCACTGTTAGATACGAAGGGCACTTCAGATCAAAGTGAGCAACATGTACGAAAATGCAAGCTAAAAAATCCAAATCCACAGTGTTCTGCCCCCAGTTATTTTCTCTTGCCAGAGTACAGGGAACAGGTATTTTACCATAGTTTTGTGACAGTATAAGGTATTTTGTAAGGTATTTTGAATGCAGGATATGGCACACAATTCAGAGGAAAATTGTAACTTTGCATTGGTAAAATAAGCAAGAACCTCTTAGAACAAACATTCATAGAAAGATATAATAAGTAGGTCAAGTTTCATGTAATTATTTATCATCTCTTCTGTCCTTCCTACCTCTAAAAAGAGATAAACAGACATAGTATGTTACTGTTTGAAAACTATGTTTGTAGTTAATAGTACCAGAGTAAAATCTGCAGCATTACATTCAGTTTTTAAAAATAAGGACAACATATTAGTTGAAATGAATCTGAGGTTCAGAAATATTTTTAAGCATACCTAGCTACAGTTTGTTTGGATCATTTTGATGACCAGTAAACTTTATTATCATATATGTGATTCCTTAAAACAGTTTCAAATTTTCAAATGCCCAATGCCTCCTGCTTTCTGAAAACATGGCTCCCTCAAGCCGGCAGAACATACAAACTTCAAAAAGTGAATGAGAGTTCAGTTTATAGTTCCCATATGTCTCCCTTACATGCAGATTCTCAGGATTAATATTCTAAAAACCTTTTAACCAGAAAGGAGCTACCCCATGAGGTTTATCAATCTCAAAGCCAGACCATATGCTTCTCTGGAAAAGAAATATTTCCAGCTAGCTTGTGGAGGAATAGACAACTCAGACTGAAAAGACACTCTAATGTCAACTATGAAGACAGGTATCCCTTTAAGACTTTAACATACAGGTTTTATCCAGAAAGGGGGTTAAGGTCATTTTCAGCAGTACAGAGATGGACTGTCATAAAATTTCATCTCACTTTTGCTGGTGTAATACAGAAATAATACCACTGAAATCAGTAAGATCAGTCTGCCTGTATATATACAAAAAATTGCCCAGTCATGAAAATATTTATTCTTTTTTCATCTCTGTACGGTCTGACAGGTGGTAATGGTAACAAAGTCTTTGCCTTTCCAGGTGATAGGATTAAAAAAGTAAGGAAAAAAATCCCTATATAATCATTAAAATTAGCAACAGTTAAGGATTCAGCTTGTCTTCACCTTTCTGACAATGAAAAGCCCAAAATGAACAGCTTTGAGGGCAACTGGCAACAAGACTAGAACCTCCAAAATTTTAGAGGAAAAACACTAATATCCCTTTTTAGTAGCATCCCAGTAATTATAACCCAAATTCCAATAGTTTTTCAGAGTTTTGTTACAATAAGTTACGACAAGGTAAGTAAGGGTGATAACTTACTTCAAGACAGTGAAAATGGCAGATTCATATATCATTATTGCATTTATCCGTTGTATAGCATAAAGCAATGTAATTTACCTCTTTCATTGAAGCACAGACTACCTCACATTCACTAAATAATGCAAGTGTGCACCCTGGCAGTTAACACGCAGTAATATAAAGGCTTTAAGTTCATATCATCTTTTCTTCTCTGGTTATTTCCTCACAGAACTATAGTTTTCCAGCTCCTTACAAATTTATTATCCCATCCTCACTAAAGTGTCCTGTCATATAATCACATGAAGGAATAAATGTTTCTGATTCCTTTCCTTTTCCTTACTCCTTCCCTCATGGCTAATTTTTAATATTTATATGCCCTTTCCTATATTTAGATCTTCTTCCATATCATTATTTGCACTTTAGCACTATGTATTTTTTCTTCAAAACAACACTGCAGATGTTACATGACCTAAGAGAGACAGTAGTCCTTGACTTTATTTTTGTAAATACAGATTTCATCTGTCTTGGTTTTCTGGGGCTTGTGTTATCGAGTTCTAGTCTGTTTGAACTCCTGCATGTTCCTGCTTTTGACCTTCTTGAGGATGTTCAACTAATGGTGTACCCACACAGTATTTTCCAGATACGCCTATCCTTTATGCTGGAGATACTATGCAGCATTTTAAGCCTGGTGCTAAACCCACTTTGCTATATCCTGCTGTTCAGCGGAGCATTTTACATCAGTAACCACAGCTACTCAACGTGCAGCCTCTATAGCTGGTTAACTCAGAGTGTAAGCAACACTTGTGCAGACTTATCTGAACAGGATTAAGAGTAGCTTTGGTATCAACTAATTTTTTCGTATTTTCCTTACATTTTACTTCTCATTCAGTTCTCCAACCCAAATGTAACTCAATTTACATTCACATTATTGAATCTAAGCTTGACTGTCCTCTAACTCACTCCCCCAAACCTGCCAACATCTAAAGCTCAGTTCTTTGAGATAAGTTAGGTTTCAGGCTTATGTGTGGTTAAGTATGTGTCTTTTGGGAATGGAAAGAAATAAAAGGTCATTGAAACCAGAGGAGCATCTCTTGCCCCCATACCAGCTTCTTCTACCAGCTGAGAGGCAAAATTGTCTGCTGATTCCAGAGCCCTGCCTCCACAGGCAAGGTGGGGAGCAACAACTCTTACCAACCAAATACAATTCTCCCTATCACCATGCTTCTTCTCAGTGTCATCCTGGTAATAGGAACTGAATAAAGGAAAATTTCGTTTAACTCCAGAGTCCTCCATCTCTCTCTGCTGTGGAAGAAATTTCTCAATGCTAGTTGAGTAGAAACACCTTGTTGTTGTTTCAGTCCTGCTGGCCTCCCAGAAAGAAGAAATACAATTTCCCAAGCAAGGTCCCATGGAAATTACTGTCTTACTTGTCTTCTCTCCTCTCACCAAAGCCAGATTAGACAGAGCAGTGACTGTTCAGAGGGCTGACTGTACCTGAGTTTAAACCCTGGCTTAAAATACAATGCAAAAATCATTGGCCAGGCATCACACGGAGTACTAAAATCACCTTCACATCCATCATCCACAATCATTTTCTGAGTATCTAATTAAAAATCCATTTCCTAGACTCTGAGGAATACCAATGATCCTCAGAGAGGAAAATATTAAAAGTTAAATAAATAGTAGGTAAATAATCATGTTGTGGTACCTTATACAATATTCCCCCTGTCACATAAAATGTATGCAATTTGTATTTGTCATGTCTGGAAACTGTGGAAAAACAACTGAAACTGAAATACCTACTCTCAGACATGGTTCCTGTTGCACAAACAGCCTGCAGCAGAGGAAGACACACCGGAGGAGGCTCAGTCTGCTATTGAGATGCAAAATCATTAAGTCAAGGTTTTCCTCATCTACTTGGTGCACAAATTACCCACTGGCTCTATGACCTTTTTATTTAGGTCATTTGGGTTAATTAATGTATCTTCCAAAAACAAGTGACATCTGAATTTTCACAATGGTACCCTGAATTGTCTCTATTAATTAAAACTATTTTGGTTTCATATCATTCTATCTTTTAATACCCTGGCTTTTTTCTCCCTTCCTTAAATGTATCCTACTTATGTAAGACTCAGATGTTTTTAACTGCCTTTAAATGACTCTAAATGCAGAGCTTGGGTTTTAAGTCAGTGTCAGATCAAGTGAAGACGAGAGAATATCTGTTCAGGTTCCGTGTATGTTTTCCATGCACAGAGTACAGAAGATTTGATGGAGATGCCAGTTTAAAGAGGTGGGAGATGAGAAAGGTACCTGTAAAAGGGGGATTGTTGATGCTATACCTACATGAGCAAGTAGTGTGGACATGTAAAGGGGAAGACTTGGAGCTGAAAATCCAGTAACCACATTGTACAGGTGTCAAGGCTTATAGATCATGGTGTAAGCAAGGCAAGCACAGCTCTGGCATTTCTGTACCCATTTCTGCACTCTTCTCCATTCCACTCATTGTTTATGAGGTACAACTGCAAGAAAGGCCTGCCCAGGCATGCTGTACAAGAGGTGCTGAGGCCAGCTCCTTCATTATCAGATGAGGTGCTTCCACCAGCCTTTCTGTAGAGTGCTTAGAATAAGTTCAACAGTGTGAAATTTAGGGGCAAAAAGACCCTTTGTTTTGAAGTTCTGAGCAGAAGTATTGGGAGGATCAGAAAGTGATGAGCTGGATGGGTTTGAAGTCCAGTTTGCATGCTCAAAAAAATAAAAGAAAGATCTAGTGAGACAGACCTGAGGACATCTTCTATTAATAATGCAGACATTTGGATTGCCTTCAAAAGTCATTACTTTGACAACTAGAGTCCATAAATTTTAAACTGGAAATGTATTTAAAAATACATTTGATATTGTCTGTTATTTTTTACTAGCCCTAGTAAACATTTACAAGTCTGTACTTTATGATATATTGTTAGCACTTTCATCATGCAATTTCTTAATCAACAGTTGGTTGGAGAGGTTCTGACACTTGCTTCTGGTTTGCCCCATTA
The DNA here is from genome assembly GCA_013390045.1 of Picathartes gymnocephalus. Taxonomy (NCBI): domain Eukaryota; kingdom Metazoa; phylum Chordata; class Aves; order Passeriformes; family Picathartidae; genus Picathartes; species Picathartes gymnocephalus. The sequence continues at coordinate 19,183 of WEKY01056096.1, forward strand.
ATCTTATTTTGTTTATAGAACAATAAGAAAACAACATCACAATCAAAATAATACTGAAAAAATTACCTATCTCTTTGCAGCATTTGATGCATATTATGTATACCATGAATCTCCAAAAATATCATCCTGACATGGAAGAAACAAAACAAAAGGATGATCAATCAAGGCTTGATTCAGGAAGTCATGTGTTAACCAAATTTTTTCAGCCTAAAAGCAGTCATGAATTGAGCATGGAGACTAAAAAAAAAATCCTCTCTATGCAAAAAGCCGAATCATTATAGGTTCAGCCTAAGGTAGAATCAAGATGAGCACATGTTAATAAGTTTAACATGGACTCTGTCAAATAGGAAATTGTTGTTTCACATTTTCTGTTGGTTTTGTCATTCATTCTTTATAAAAAAAGACAGGATTGGCTGCAACAGATACATTGCCTGGCTCAACAACAGTGCATTAAGAGACTTGGATATTACTGGCAACATAGTTTTTCTAGAGGACAGCTCTAGAAATTAGCATGCAAGCAAAGATAGGACGACTATTGAGCATCAAAAAGTTATAAAACAATTATGAAAAACACCTAGCAATAATTTTAGCAAAATTCCAAATCAAGTATTATCTTAAAAGGCAAAGAAACCAAAGAAGTAATTCTGTTTTCATATCTGCCCTGGGCACCAACCCAAGAGCATGTGCATGGGAATGCTGGGTCTGTGTAGCCCAGTATCCACTTTCAGATGGTTGCCAGGAGCAGGTGGAGGTCTGAGGGTCACAGGTAGTTTTTCTGCGCCATATTTTCTGGCTTTCTTGTGGAGACTTGGGTTCACGTCCTGCTCTTGACATCCGAATTTAACAGACGTAATCACTCCTACCGGTGGCAGTTCTCTAGGTACGCACCAAGGTCAGTGATCAAAAGCAGATATCTGGGGAAGAGTACAAAAATGGAACAAGCATATGATGATATTTTTCCAAATACTCTCCCAGCAGCCAGCAATTTGAGGAAGCATCTGGGAGACAACAAAAGTGGGGAGGCTGTCACACTGCCTCTGGGAAAGCAGCACAACTAGGGGCCTGTCTCAGTGCCTGCACATAAAGGCACACAGCCTGGGATCAAACAAGAAGAGTTAGCAGTTCATGCAGCTGTAGACCTGTGACCTCATTGGTGTTACAGAGACATGGTGGCATAGCTCATGGGTTGGGAATGCTGCAGTAAAGGGTTACAGGCTTTTCAGGAAAGACAGGCTGAGACAGCAAGCAGGAGGGGTTATACCCTATGCAAAGAAGTGGCTAAAGTGCATGAAGCTTTGCTTTGGACTAGCTGAAGAACCAGCTGACACCTTATGACTAAGAACAAGAAGACAGACCAACACAGGTGATGGCGTGGTAAGCATGCTGGAGACTGCCTGATCAAGAAGAGGAAATAAATTAAGCTTTCCTTAGACATACAGAAACCTCATGATTGCACATCTGGGTACTCAGCCACCCTAATGCCTGATGGAAGGAGAATGAGGCTGGGCAAGCAACCCAGGAGGTTTCTGGAACACATCAATGACAATTTTTTGGCACAGGTTATAATGGATCTGCTTAGAGAAGCTGTTCTCCTGGACCTCATACTCACTGGCAAGTCACTCATGTAAAGATGAGCTGACTTAGCTGCCGTGACTATTAGATCATGGACCAAAAAATCCCGAGAGGAGATAGATAAATAGAAAGATATAACCCTGCACTTCAGAAGAGCAAGTTCTGGATTAGTCAGGGACCTGCCCAGTAGAATCCCGTTGGATACTACCTTAGAGGGCAAGGGGACCCCAGTCACCTGTTCATCTTTTAGCAGAACTTCCTCAAATGCAAGAAAGGTCAGCTCCAATGGGCAGAAAATTGAACAAGTATGACAGAAGATAGCTTGGGTGATTGGAGGACTCGCAACTGAGCTCAAATGCAAACAAGACAGGACAGAGAAGGAAGGCTACCCAGAAAGATGAGAGACATTTCTGGAGTAGAAGGAAAAGAATTAGGAAAACCAAAGCTCAACTGGAGTTGAAAGTAGCAAGGGATATGAAAAGCAAGGAATAAGAACTTCCAAAACCATGCTGGCAGAAAAAGCAAGGCCAAAGAAAATGAAGGACTGGTGCTTAATGAGGGAGGAGATTTAGTGAAAAAGGATATGGAACAGGCTGAGATATTCAATGTTCTTTTGTTCTAGTTTTCACTGGTTAGATCTTCCCTCTGACAGCCCAGTTCCCACCGCCTAGTCACTGAGAGAGTGGGAGTGTAGAGCGAGGTACAATGAGGGAGCTCTTAAGCTAATTGAACACATATAAGTCTATGGGACCAGATCAGCTGCATGGAAGAGTATTGAGAAAAACCAAATATCATACCCATCTTTAAGGAGGGCAGAAAGTATAGGTAAGTACAAGACTGGTCAGCCTCACCTCAGTCCCTGGGAAGGAGCAAATCCTCTTGAGAACTATTTCCAGCAAGAAGGCAATGGTGACAGGACCAGTGTGAATTTACCAAGGGCAATTCATGTCTGACCAACTCATTTGTTACAGTGAAATGGCAGGCTGTGTGCATAATGGTACAGCAGGAAACATCCTACACCTTGACTTTAGCAGATCTTTGACATGGTGTTCCATAGCAACATTTAGACAAATGAGTAAAATATGGACTGGATGAGGTGGGTAAAAATTTAGCTGGACTATGGGGCTTGAAGCACAGTGATCAGAAGTAAGAAATCTCAACAGATTGTCAGTTACTAGTGATTATCCCTCAGAGGCAAATAGAAGTAGTAAGAACATTCAACTCTTTCATGAACAAGATGGATGATGGTCTAGAGTGTACTCTCAGCAATTTTGCAGTTGGTAGAAAACTAGGGATAGTGAATAAGATGCCTGGCTCCTGTGTAATTTTATAGGTATACAAGCTAGAAAAATTGGCTGCCTCATGAAGTTCAATAAAGGCAAAGTCCTTCACCAAGAGTGGAATAACCCCATGCAGCACTGCCCCAGGGAGCCAACGGATTAACAGCTGGAGATGAGCTGACCTTCAAGACAGCTCAGGCACGGACTTTCTTCTTGGAGGTGCACAGTGGAAGACACAGAATGAAACCTGGGAAATTCTCACTCAGTACAAGTTACTATGAAGGTGGCCAGGCAGTGAAGCAGGTGCCCAGAGCAGCTGTTGAATCTCTTCCTTGGAGACCTGTGAGACTCACCTGGACGCAGTCCTGGACAGCCTCCTATATCTGCACCTGCAGAGTGTTGGACTAGAAGGGGTCGCTCCCAACCTTTGTGATATTTCTGTATTCCCAATTTGCAGCTTGGTGACACCCTGAGCCCGAGGCAGTTTCAATGTAAACAGTAATTCTCACTGTTTCACAACTCTGCAGATTAATGACGTGCTTAGTGAAGAATCACTTCTTCCTTAGACTGAATTTGACACCTTCTTTTGCTGCCTCCTAATTCTTATATCTGAAGAGATACTGAATAATTAATAATTTCCTATCTTGTCCATACCACTCAGGATTTTATCAGACTCTGACATTTCCTCCTCAAATATTTTTTCCACGTTGAAGAGCACTAATCTCCCTGTTTGCTGCTCCGGTAAAAGCTATTCTCAAGTTCTTTTAGCTGTTCTCTAAACCTTTTCCAATTTTACTCTCTACTTTTTTGGGGGAAGGTTTTTGGCTAAAGGGGTCAGCAGGTCTTCATGCAGTATCCTAGAAGCAAGTGCATCATGGAGTCATACAATGTCTTCTGTTGTATTCTCTGGTGTTTCCCTAACGATTCATATAATTCAATTTACTTTGTTTACTCTTATTAAGCATTGAGGTAATATATCCATGCAAGACAAGACAACATCCAAAAGGATGTTTTGAAATGTTATTAGCTATATTTACAAACTTAAACAAGTTTTGGTTATCAAGAACCTAGAGCCCAAGGAACTACCTAACAGTTTCCAGTTGAAAATTTATTCCACCACAATACATATACATGAAAGCTAGAAAGCCAAAATGGGTAAAAACAAACATCTAAGCCTCTTCAAAATCAAATGCCTGAATAGAGTGCTAGGCATTACATACCCACATTCATCAGAAAGTTTGGCAGACTCATCTTTCCAAAGTTATCCGGAAAGGAAAACAGAAATATTGAGAGTACAGGTTAAGAAGGAGGCCAAAGCATATGCCATGACCTTGTCATTGAGAAGATGGAGGAACAAACACAAGAGTCTAAATGAAGAAGTTGTGCAAATATTTCTCAGTGATAGAAAATTTGTGGGACTTGACAACACTGAGTATATACAACGATCAACAAGGAACACTTGGTGGCCATTTTGTGAACCTTTAGTGATTTCTAATTTTGCAGGAAGGTTTCAAAATCTATCTGATGACATAGCATGTAGTACTGTGATAAGAAAGTAACATAAATAGCAGCCAGTGAAAGTACGCTTGTTTACATTTTGTCATGACCAGACCTTACGCCTGTCTCATGGCCATTTGCAAACAGTAGTCTGCTGTACTTTTATGTGTTAAATTCTGCCTACATCAAGGAAATGTAAAAAGTGGAACAAAGAGGATGCAATCCAAGATTTATAACAACAATGCCACGTGGTTACTCTGTTCGAGCATTTAGAGAACTTGATAACTCAATTAACAGATGTGGGATTTTAAAAAATATATGGACTCAATCCCTGCGGTTTTCATGGAAGAGGCAAATCTTTAAATAGGGTTTTGAGTGAACAGAATCTACCACTGTGGTTTCTCCAGCTATAAAAAAATGTTCATGGTTGTCAATTAATGTTTTAGGCATCTTTCCTTGACTTGCTATTGGCTAACAGTCAGCACTTATAGTTGAAGGAGTGTTGTAAACATGATTGGCTGCTTACGTATATAAAAATGGAAAAGTGAGCTAACAGGGGAAAATTGTTATCTGCCTGCCTTTTAACTCCACCTGTAATTAAGACACAGTCTACCTGCTGTCCTAAAAAAAATAATTTGGCTCTGATTATTAATTGGATCTGATTACTTATTTTAATATAAATGTAAACTACTGGTTTTGCTGTCAGAGTGGCTAGGTAGTGCCCAGCAGTGGGCCAGTGGCCAGCAGAATGGCAGGCACATTCCACATAATGTTTCCACTTGCTGTGCTTTTCTGTTCCTAATGTAGGAGGTAACAGTGGATTAACAAAAAGGCAGGAAACCCCCCCATACGTTCCAACAAAGCCCGAGGGAGTATCACATACAGGTATCTGCAGTTCCACACTCCAAAGGAGATCAAGTGTTTGACCTGTCAGTCTCCAGAAAGTACTTCAAAATCCTGTGGTCAATAGGCAAGTCAGTGGAAACAAGACTGTCAGAAGAGTCTGTTCTAACAATTTTTAGAAGTCACTACATTTATTTATACAAAGTGAACATGACTTGTAGAATGTACATCTTGTTTTAAAAATAAATTTTTAAAGGGACTACAGACTTTGCTGACAATGCTACAGTGATAATATATGTTGAGATTTCTGCAGGGAATTTAACTTAGTCATGCATAGCACTCTCATTGAAGCAATTTGTGCTCAAAACAAAAAATCAAAGAATCTTACAACAAGTAGATCAAAAACATAGATGATTTTTAAGGTCCCTTACAACCTGTGGAAATTGTATGGTGAGCTCTCACTCTGTTGTGGGGATAACTTGTATATTCATTGAGAAGCTACACCAAGTTCCATAATAGCCACTATTTTTCATAAAGACCTGAAGAAAATATGAAATCTTTCTGGAAATGTCACAGAAGACATGAGCTGCCACAGCATGCCAGCTCCTTGGCCAGACTCTCTCTGCTTCTTCTGTTCATGCTGTATGGTATCTTCAGTGGAAAGGACTGTGAACAGTTCAATTTCCTGTAGTAAAAATGTATTTTCCCCCTTTCAGTTATGCTGTCTTCAACTGGAACAACTCTACTTGTCCAGTTCAACATACTTCCCCTCCCATATTCTAGATGTCTTTTTACCTGTATCTTGCTTCATAAGCCTTTCTTCAGATATTTTTCCTTGTTTCTCTGAGATGGAAGTCACTGGTTTAATCCAAGAAAAAATTTACAAATGATGGGGTACTCTTCGCTCATTTTGGCTAGTCTGTTCTTCCTCTGCTTTTGTTACATCTCCTTCATAATCAGATTTCTCATCTGATGACCTTCCCCAACCCTGTTAGTGACTCCTTACAGATCAGGATGCATTCTTATCCATTTATATTATCTCCCTGCTTTTCTCATCACTTTTCCTTCTTCTTCACCCTTTCTTTCACAATAAAGGTTATGTTTTGTTTTCTCCCATTAAAAAAAATTCCAGTGTTTCCCCCCTATTTCCATTCTCAAAGATCACATCACAATTTCTGTCAGGTGTCTCATGCCCTGATTCCACCTTCTTTTCAGTTCACCTGAGGTTTCAGAACCTTTCTGTTCACCTTTTTATTCAATAGAACCCGAAGTAAGTATTACTATATTGACCCACATCTGCTTGAGGCTCAAAATCAGTCCTCTCTCCTCACCATCTTCACGTGTCTCTTGCCCTTATCATAATAGCCAAACTCCTGTTTTGAATTATTTTCTTTCCCTACCTTCAGTGATTTCAGCAGCTTTGTCCTTTCAGGTTTCTTTTGCCAATCACTCTGTTAGTCTGTATTTTCAAGGACCATGTGTTTTCACACATGATTTTGTGGAGTTCTGATTTTGACTTCTTTCCCTCCTTTGTGTCTGCCTGTGTCCCAGTAGTGTCATCCACTAACACAACAGCCATTTCCACAGAGAGACACAAATTTGTACCTCTGTTTCATCCAAAATATCTTGGCTTGTCTCTCAACTTCAACATCTTCTGATAGCTATCAGCTCAAATGCAGTATGACTAAAGCGCGTCACACACTCCTCTCTTCCCTAGTCAGTCCTTACAACTTCCATCATTTACAACTGCTGTGAAAGATGGGATCACCAGACTTGTCAGACAGGCAGGTGATGCAAGCAAGCTTTAGGTCCAAAAATCAGATCAAGTTTCCATTTTGTATCTTGTTTCTGGAGCTAAAAAGTTATAAGGTTTTACCAAATTTTTATAATCTTTGCCTTCAAACTCTACAACCTTTTTCTGCTGCTCTTAACAGAAACATTATTCACACCATTGCTGCAAAGACAATTTTTCTAGGCTTCCCTTTTTGA
>WEKY01056096.1:26406-39736 GCA_013390045.1 Picathartes gymnocephalus
GTCTCTCCTCTATCCCCCTTTTTTTTTTTTTTTTTTTTGCTATCGCATAAAGAATTAGATGGGTTTTGTTGGGTTTTTTTAAAGAATGCCTTCCAGGCATATTTCCACTTTTCAAACTGTCTCGTTCATTCTTGGTATGTCAGTTTTTTTCTGCAACTGATTACCTATAGGAGTTTTCCTTTACTGCTCCATAGGTTTGAAAGGATAGCCCTGCAAATGGCCAGCCCTCCTGCCCTAGTGGATGTGCTAAGTATAGGAGTCCCTGGTACTCCCACAATGGAAATAGTAAAGATTAATATATATAACATGAAGTTTTAACCCACTAAATCAAGATCAGATATGTAAGTGCCACTGAATCAGCACATCACGTAGGCTGGAACAGACCAACAGTAATCTCTTGTCCAGCCCCATGCTCAAAGCAGACCCAGGTGGAGCAGGACTTCCAGGACTGTGTCTGGATGGGTCTTGCAACCCTCCTAGGTGGGAGGATGGACAACATTGTCCCCTCTGGACATCTGCTCCAGCGTCTAACCATTTTCATAGTATCTTGCCCTTTTACAGTGTCCCTCCAAGAGCGTAGATTCCTCTCTTGTATCCTCCCCAGTCAGGTATCTATAAACAGCAAAAATGTGTTCAAACTTCTATTTTCACAAATAAAACTGTAGGCTGAATGAGTAAATAGAAATCTAGAGTTTGAAGTCAATACAAGATATATTCAGGTAGGAGAGGGTATGTTCTTTTTTGGTTTTAACTGACTGAAATTAATAACAAGTTAGAAGGATATGTTTGACCTTTGTCACTTGTGAGCTAAGTTAAAATTCGACGTCTTTCTCTGTCAGTCTCAAAGAAACATTGAGGTCTCAGTGAAGAAATTGCAAGATGATTTTTTTTATTTGCATTATGCAAAATCAAACATTAGGTCACTAACTCTCATTTCTTTTTTTGTAATATTTACCCATTAACATCTGAAAGAAAAAAGGTGACTTGAAGCCAACCGATTTTTCTCAATGTACAATGCTACAGATTATTCCCTAATATTCCTGTTCCAGGCATCTGATTTTACAACAGTGGAACAGTTTAGTCCATATCATACATAAAATATAACCTCAGGTAATTCATATGAAGTGTTCTTCAGCCTTAAAACAGTGGTACTGCCACACAATTTTTAAAGGAACATTTAGACTATCAGGGTTTCTTAGTTAAGAAGACAAATGAGAAAAGAAGACAAAGCCATATTCTTCATTAACTCATTGTGGTGGGTTAACCTTGGCCAGATGCCAGGTGCCCATCAAGATGCTCTATCACTTCTCCTCTTTCACTGGACAAAATGGTCCAAATTCATTCTCCTTGCAAATTCTTTGGCATGTTAAGTTTAAGATAAAATTACATGGAGTAAAATAATGTTGAATCTGTTTCTACTGACCAATGCTTCCATGTCTGTGTGTAAACAAAACAAAATTTGTTCACTCCCATAGTATTCCCTCTTTCATGACTCACTATCATCCTCCAATCAGTGACAGGCTTCTCCTTTGTCCATAATCAACAATTCTATTGAGGTCTTTGGAGAGGTCTATAGAGGTATTATCTATAGATAATACAAAAGTCATATAAAATACAAATTTCTACTCATAAGCTGAATAGAGCAAACAATTTGGTAGGTGTTTTACCATTTGGAAATCTTTCCTTTCTACATGTCAGCACCTCATCAAAAGCTTCTGATGTTAGTTGTCTGCTCCAGACAGCTGCCACTTCAGTGCTGAGTGATTGATTTCTTTTGTCAGGGACTAACAAGACTTAATGTTTCTCCCATTGCCTTAACGCAGATCAGCTTCTCTCAAAATCCCACCTTTAATAATGAAATCCTAATGCTTCAGCAAGGCTTATGATCAATCTCACCTAACTCTACCTTATAAGCCTTTCTATCTGAGCTACTCATACTGGGCTCACTCAAGTCAAAAAAAAGAAAGAGAATTTATGGGGAATGATTCATTTGACCTATTTTAGATATCTACATTATGCTTAAGCAAATCAAGTCTAGGAGTGTCATTTTCCCTCTGATTATAAAAGCAGTCTAGACAAAAAGTTCAAAAGATAGACACTGTTGACATCTGCTTCTGGTCAGACAAATCCTACCTCTTCTTCTGTTTTTACTTTTACAGAGACATCAATGATAAAAGTCAAAAGTTTCACTCTTAACACATAAGATCCAAGCATAATTTTTTGATGTGGTAGACCTTTTATATATTCTTACTCTACAATGTTTTATATATATAAATATATTGAATAATAATGCCTCTCTTCATAGGGTTCATAAACCAAAGTTTTTACATCTTCATAAACCAAAATTTAGGCATCTTTGTGTCACCATTTTTGGAGATGAGTGAATCAGCCGTGTTTGATAGTTTTCAGATGTACGGAATGGTTAAGATAAATAGATACTTCAGTAAACATCTAGAGAGATTTGAAGTGTCTGTTCTATGTATTGTTCACATGTAGAGTTAATATTCTTCCAACACAACTCTTGAAGGCAAAACTGGAATCATCTCTATCATTTGATATCCTTACAAAGCTCTTTCTAAGAACTTCAGAATTAACTGGAGATGACTGAAAATACTGAGGACTAAACCAAATAGGCTAAGAATTTTGATTATTAATCTGACAAAACACATCCATTAAAGCAGCAAGGTTTCTGGTTATGTATATTTTAATGCTATTTTTATTTTTAAAGTTATACACTTGGAATTCATAAGAAGCTATGGAACTGTTGGAGCAAATCCTGAGGAGGGCCACAAAATTGATAAGAGGACTGATGCAATTCTCCTGCGAAGACAGGCTAAGAATGTTGGGGCTGTTCACCTGGAGAAGAGAAGGTTGCATGGAGACCTCACTGACACCTTCCAGGATCTGAAGGGGACCTACAGGAAAACTGGAGAGGGACTCTACCTGAGGAACTGTAGTGATAGAACAAGGAGTAAGGGGTACAAGCAGAAAGAGGGGACATACAGGTTGGATACTAGGAAGGATTTCTTTACCTTGAGGGTGATGAGATACTGCTGCAGGTTTCCCAGGGAGGCTATGGATGCCCCAACCCTGGCAGTGTTCAAAGCATCCTGGTCTATTGGAAAGTGACCCTGCCCATGGCAGAGAAGTTGGAACTAATTAATCCTTAAGGTCCCTTCCAACCCCAACATTCTATAATTCTATCACTCTAACATGCTCATGTGACTTTCATCAAAGGATTAGAAGAGAAAGCATTAAAAAGCATCAGACTGCTGTTTTTCTGATCTCACTAATGGGTGGGATTCAGCTCACTAATATTAATCATATAGAATCTAGACTCTTCCTATCTGAGTTGCCAAAGCTCCCTCTATAGTCAACACAGAGAGAGACTGGCACTTCCCAACTATGATTAACCAAAATGTAGAATAACTGTCTAAAGGGAATTAGCTGAATCCTTTTTGAAGTTCCTAACTCTATTCATTGATTAAAGAAGATCTATCTGACTAGCTCAGAGTAAATAAATAACTTTTAGAAAACTAGAGTGACAAGAAATTAAGCCAGATCAAATTTTATCTTGCTCGTATAGTAACTGTTAACTTGTAATGGCTACCAGCCTTTGGCCAAGGATAAATAAGATGAAAACATTTTGGTAGTAGGTGGTAAAAAAAGTCAAATTACAACAGCCATCTGGATATTAGGGAAATCTCCACAAACTTATCATTTCACTATGCTTATAGTAAACAGTGTTCAAAAAATTTCACTGAGTAACATATAGAGTATGTTGAGTTCATTTGTTTGAGGCAGAAAGAGTATAATCATCATGCATGAATCTTAAATCTTATTTCCAGAAGAAAGAACTTTTTGAAATATATCCTGCTATCTTTATCTAGAGATATTTTATCTAAAATGTTAGGGAATTATAAGAGAAACACTTGTGAATCATTTAGTGCATTTTTAATAAGCAACTTTCCCTTGGCTTGTTTAGAGCTTTCTCAAAGGAGTCTTACTCTTGTAGCATGCCAGTTTAGTTGCAACATAAAATTAAAGATGTGATAAGGGAGGGTCCTCAAAACACACCTACCTTTGATCCAGTGCACTGTTAGAGCAGCGATCTAATAGTCAGGACAGGGGGATGGAAGAACTATTTGCAGCTCTGACATTGGCTCTCTGTGACATTGCATAAGTCACAATTCTGCAAAGTCAGAGAAAATGATTAAGCCAGGGGGAGGGGAGGAGGCTCCTATCCACTTTCAGAAGCACTGTCTCCATCTGGAAAGTGGAAAGACTGAGAATAAAATTCAATCCTCACAATGAATCTGGCTCCCAGGAAAGTCATATTCCCCCTAATTAAAGATTGAAACAGTACAAACACATTTTATCTCCCACCACTACTGAAATGGCACACCCATGACCTGTTAGCTTTTTTTACAACTGTATTTCGGTTCATCTCTGTAATTGTTTGTGATGTCAGTGGTTTAGCTTTTATAACTGGCATTTGGAATCAACACGTTCCAGTGGATGGATTGGAATTCTCCAAAGGATGCAGAAAGTGTTATTATGTGCAGGGAAATTACATACTTTGTTGCTAAAAAATAATTTGTTTCAGCAATGAATACTGGGCAGATTCTCTAGAGATGACTCTTACACCTGCACAAAATCCCATTGATGTTAATGGGGCTTCATGTGTTGTCAAGGATCGACCCACCAGATGAGCTTGCAAAATTAGAGCTTTAAAGCAGTAATTTTCAAAGCCCTGTGACCTCGAGCAGACTGCCAAAGAACTAGATCATAAGAAACAAGTTCTGTTTAATCAATGAAGTCTACTTACTGCCAAGTTCTCACCCTGCTTCTTTCCTTTTCCCCCTGCAGTAGATAGAATATTGACCACTACCAAGAATATCCTCCTAATTAACTTCTAGACTCAGTCCCTACTGTACAGATTAGGAACTGCCTAAGCTCTCTCCAAGAGCCCTGTGGACTAATGAGGTAGGTAGGATCTCCCCCAGAGTTAGCACTTCACCTTTGCACTTTATCCTCCCTTTCCACATCTGACTTTTTTTTTTTCCCTGAAGAAGGGAAAGAAGGAAAAATAAATGGTTTTTGCTTAGGTGCACTAGCTGCCAAAGGAGCCACATAATTGAGTCACTTATATTGACAAGTCAGAGGACTTCTATCCCCATTTTAAATTTCATATGTCATTGCTAAATGAAATCAGGAAATTGCTATTGCAGTCAAAAGGTGTTTATTGCTATTTCCTCATTCACTTTTAGAGAAAGTATTTTCTTTGACCAGAAACTCCACTAAGCCTTTAAAGTGTAGGGAAAAACATATAGATATACAAGTTAGTCATTAGGTTAACTTGCCAAGTAAAAGTGACTGTGCTAATTATACAATTATTCTTCTAAGATTAGAATATTAGAAAAGTGTGGATAGCAAACAAGTGGGACAGAGAAAGTAAAGTAGTTAGGATAGGTTGGGGAGGATATTTATTGGTAGCAAAGAAAGTGAAGATACTGGGGAGGAAGAAAACCAACAGATTCTGTTTGTGATTCAAAAGGTGAGAAAGACAGAAGAGATCACAAAATAGGATGAGATAGGAAGAAAAAGTAGTCAGAGATGTTAACCCAAAGGTTACATGTGTTGTTCTGTAGTAGATTTTTGAGTGTGTCAGAGCAAATTTGAACACAGGGCTCAAGGCCATCAGTCCTGGCTAGACTTCAACCCTTTTCTTCTTCTTCATTTTGCCCCCCTTTTTTTTTCTCATGATGACATCATGACCATAACATAAAGAACCCATTCTTCCTCAGTGCCTCTACAGTTACGACTGCACTGAGAACAGCCACTACACTTCAGCTTGTTATCTATTTGTTTCCAAGGCCTCCCTGTGACATGCAATGAATTTTATCAGCATTCCAATCTTAAGTGTTTTTAGTATAAGGAAGTTTCCCGTTAAGTTGCATGCTACCCATAGCCCTGGAATCTGTGGACGACTTACCTAAGAGAGGTAAGAACCTACATCAAAGGGTATAGAAGCTGACTCAGTGAATATGGAAACTATCTATGATACATACCTCATACTCATACATTTGTTGGCGACTATCCCAGGCTTATGCCTTAACTTCTGCTTTGTCCTCCCAGATGTGTCATCATTGTAAAATCTGCAGAGCTCTGCTTACTAAAATGGATTATATATTATTTCAAAATAATCCTGTTTTACTGCAAACACAAATCACTCCATGTCAGGCTCTTTTCAAGTACCTTTAAGTTTTGAGCGATAGAGATGGAGAAGTAAACATGGGTTAGAAGTTGTGGCATTGAAGACACACCAGGAAAGAAACACGATATGGTTCAGAAACAGATGACTGCTTTGCCAAACCTGTGTCTGGTGTAGAGAATGCAGCTATCTTTGTGCTTGTCTTTAGTCACATATTATTCAGGAGAGAATGTAAATCTAATCATCCCAAACAAATCATGTGGTTGGTCTGGAGGCTGCATGTGTTATGATGCTACTCTGGGAAAATTGCTGGACAAGGGCAAAAGGCTAATCATTAGCACTGGTGTTTGTGCTCATCTGGTCAGAGGCATAAACAGGCAAAAAAAAGCCATCCATCTCACTCAGTTGGATATAACTCACACTTGAAGAGTCGTATGCAGGGTCTAGCCAGTTTGTGCACTTATGCATATTCCCTTTCCAGATGCACATTTCTTCATAGTCTGCTGGGCAATTCAAGCCTCTGAAGCATTTTTTTTCTCATTGGATCTTGATCTATCTTATCCACAATTGTTCTGAATCCAAGGGACAAAGATTTACAGAATCTGCTATCTATATATTTGGAGACAGAAGCATTTCGCTACTTCTGCAATGGATGCCCATTGTGGGGAGGTGTGAGACACTGCAAAGGTGCTGCTGATATTTGGGGATATTCTGCAGACATAAGACAGCATCTTGGGATAGGCTGAAAAACTGAAGGAAGGTGACTCAGCTAAAGGCTGCTAAGACCCAGAATACATCCAAAGTTAGATAATTTCCTTCTTAACTTAAAGATATTTAGCATTAAAGGAATATTGGAATAAAACGGCACTGCACTCACAGACTTGAGCTCGCACCTCATTATTGTACCACAGACAGTGTAGACCATTATATTATTCCCCAGGAAGAGTGTGAAGAGGCATGTCAGTAAAAACTGTCCTATCAGGCAACAGCTAATAAGGCTCTCCCTACCCTTATTCTCATGTCATATCAAGTTTTATGCTACCTATGTAATGCACCATCACAAATTACATAAGTACCTAATGTGGTTGGATCCAATGAGCTGGGTGTTGGTGATTACATATCAGTTGTGTTCTGTGTTGCAGTACTACAGTTCTAACCTACAAATAATCCAGCTAAAATTTATGATAAAAACCTGAGACTGAACAAGACTCCCTAAAAACACAGTTCCTCTAAAACACTCATGTAACATCAAACTGCATAGATATTTTAATATTCTCAGACATTTTTGCCCAAATTTTAATGATGATCTTTCTTAGAATAATTATATGTTTCAAATCTGGCCAAATTCCATAGGGAAAGCAGAAATTAAAAGATCCTGAGAAGAGATAAGAAGGGAGTCTAGTCAAGGTAATGACACAAGTAAAACAATTTGTACAACAAGAGCAGGAGTCCAGTTACTAGCCTGTTTGCAAGACAGGCTAGTACAGAATAAATAGGTGACTTATGGTAACATGCTGAAGTCATCAAACCCGAACAGCACTTGGATAGTATGAATTCAAGTCTTGCCATTGTTAAGAATTTTTATATGTGTAGTTTGCATTCTGAAGGAGCACTTTCAGGAACATTTGTTCTGAAAACAATAATTCAGGTTTAAGAGCCAATATTTCAAAATGCCTTCTATCAATGTGCATATCCAGATTATTTTGAAAATTTATGTGCCTAGGGAAAAATTAAAAGTAAAAGTTTGAGATAATTTGCTTCAGTTGCCTTTGTTCTCAAAGGGACTAATTTTCATAAACAAGATGTTTGATTTACATATGTAAGTGCATTGTCTTGAAAATTGCAATAGTAGCGGCTGAAGCAGAACTGCTGGTGGAAACTTAAGATCATTGGACTGAGGCAATTCCAATATGCAATGCCCACAGTACACCACCTTTCACCTTTAAACGTTTTCTGAAGTCTATATATATAACTGAATGCTGATGTGTCCAGACAATGAATCATTTTTTTCTGTGGGAAAATCTTGAGACATCTAGTCCAAGCATTCCTCAGATGTAGCTCTCCTCACGAAATAGCTGATTTTATTATCAAGAGTGCTTTAAATTCCATATTGACAGTGCAGTTGTTTGGAAAACTGTCAGACTTTGAACAAAGGTAGGTGAACACATTATGTAGACAGGTTGTCTTAACCCCCAAGAACTCATGTGAAAATCTCTGTTCATTTCTATTGACTCCTCTCAATACCTCTCTTACTGGTATGTATGAGCTATTTCATATTTACTCCAGAGGGCCTAAGGTCCCTAAATATCCATTCAAAATCAAGTAAAGGACCTAGGTCTCTCTCATACAGTCATTATTCTTACTGTAATGATCAGGAGATGTTTGCCTCATGGCCTGTCAGTTTACTAGGTGCAGTCCTTGCTGTAGTCTGTTTTAGACTTCAGCACACAAACCTTTCTCATGATGGCAAAACCAGCTGCAAGGGTTTTTATCCTATCCTACCCTGAGCCATTTGTTTCTGCATTTTTCATAGGAGTTCACTGCCCAGTTTTGTTGTGCTAATAAGACTGTGAGGCTGTATTATAACATGGACCAGCAACATAATCTGCGGTTAAAAATTAATGTGGTTTTTTACCCTAATCCAAGTTTCTGGCAATAAGCAGAATGGAATTATGATGGGAGATCTGAGTAGCAGAACCTGAATTTATGTTCTGAGGTAATGTCGTGCTGACACATACATCTTCTGAACCTCGAGAGTGACACAATTCACCTTTCCTCAATGAGATGCATGTCTGTAGGCTTGCTTCTTCACTCCTCATCCCCATGCTTACTACACTTTTGTTTTGAAATTGGATAAAATAGGTATACATTTTAACCTGTAGGAAAGCTGCATGCCAATAACAGCAGCATAACAGCATACATAACAGTAAAAATAACAGCAATTGTGACATCCAGGTTTCACTGGAGCAATTGTCATCAGGCCAACTTTCCAGGAATTGTAACAGAAAAGTCATCATATACAAAAGGTTCACTCAGTCAGTTTATTCAACCAACCAGCCACTGTCTGTCATGAAGCTTTCCTGTGGCATCCCACGTGTAAGTCCCAGGTGTGTATCCTCATTGACAACACTTTACTGAAAAGAAGGGAAACTGCCACAAAACTTACCTACAAGAGTTCAGCCTAAACAGTGGCTCTTTACATTATTCCTGAATTTAAGTGAGTTGTGCTTATACTCAAAACCACTGAAAATCTATAGTACAAATAAAGACCTTAAATTTGAAGGGACCAAAAAATAGGGGATTGAAGTAATGCTAGGGAAACACTAACAGCAAAGGAGTGATTGTTTCCCTGTTATCAATGTTTCTGTGTATAGACAGATATAATACACACAACAGCAAGGAGCAGGAGCTTCATTTAGTATTTAGATTTTCTTAAAACTTGGAGCAGGAATGAGCTGAGATGCTTTGGAGAGGAAGTCCTACAAAACAAAAGTATGTGAAACAGAAGAGTGTTATCATACTTAGCTAGCAGTTCTCTTCAGGCTTTTCCAAAGAAAGCCTCATAATTACTGAGCGAATTTTTCAAGAGTCATAACCTTGCCAAATTCAATTCTTTGTCCAAAATGGCTGGAACGTAACATCTAGTTAGTTAGTTTTATTGTTACAGTGCAGGGGCTAGTCTCAGCCCCTGGCTGGGCTGTCTATCAAAGATCTCTGCCCATCAGGTGCAGTATACATCACTGATCAAGGCATTGTCCAGGCAATAACCCAAACCAATCAAGAAACAAGGTGGGAGCTTCAAACCCCTCCCATTTAAAAGGAAGCTCCCAGTCCCAATAAAGCTCTCTGTTGCTGTTCACTGCCAAGAAGGGCTTGTGTTGTCTGATTTCTTCTCCCGGCCACCCCTCCCCCACACTACATGTGGTGACCCCGACGTGATAGATACAGCTTTCTGAGATTTTCGGGATTTTAATATCATGGGAAGAATCTTCTCACAGCCTCAGCCACCGGCTCTACAGGTATGGGAAAATTATCTTAAAAGATTTAGGATAAATCATGACAAAGAAGGGCTCCTACAGCTCCTGATGTGGTCCAAAGAACAGGGACTAAACATACCAGCAGAAAAGGCTTTGGACTTTAAAACTTGGACAATAGCTAGCAGTCTTATTTTATATCATGTTGACGACAGTGACTTTTCTGCGATGAAAGTTGTAAAATCCTGCCAGCTCGTATTAAATTTGATAAGACTGATAAACGGATGGGGTTGGGATCATGAGCCCCGCGAGGGGGGATGGAATAGCCCCCCTATGTGCCGGAGTGGGCACCCGGATATCTCCATGGGACACCCCCACTGCGATGCGGCCCCGAATCGCCGGGGGTCAGCGGGCGGCAGCGGCGGAGCAGTGTGGAGCCAGCCACCGGAGCTGCCCAGCCCCATCTCAGTCAGGTATCCCAGTATTGATCATGCAACCACGCCAAATTGTGCAGCAGGCAGCAGCACGGCCGCAAGCAGGCACGAGCCAACCGACTCGCGCAGCGCTGCATGGAGCAGGCCAGAGAGCCCCTGCGATGGTGGCGCAGAGTGGCATGGGGCAAACTCGATCCTGATCCTGGTCCCGGACAGGCGCGAGCCAGCTGGCCCGCGCCGCGCCGTGTGGAATGGGCCGGGGAGCCCCCATGATGGCGGTGTGTGGCGGGGCGGGGTGGCCGGGCAGAACGGCTCCATGTGGACCACCAGCAGTGCGGTGCAGGGCAGTGCAGCCACACCATGGAGTGAGGTGGAGCGGGGAGTGGCCCCAAGCAGCAGCCCACTACAGAGCAGCCCGACTCTGGTCCACTTGAGGTCCCCTTGTGATGCCATGATTCTGCAAAGCCAGTACCATGACCAATGCAGCCCTGGCACGGCCCGGAACAGCTGGCACGAATCACACAGCCCGTCCACCATGAACCACGTGGTCCAGCCATCATGAGACTCGCCATCAGCTCCACGGGGTGTGGTTTCTCTTCAAACCCCACCCCGCCTATGGGGGGTGTGGACATGTCCCCAGATCAGCTTATGTGGGATGGAACCCCACCTCTGACCCTAGGGGTCTAGGGGGGCGGAGCTCCATCCCCAACCCCGCCTAGGAGAGAGGCAGCTCCACCCTACTCCCAGCCTCCAAGCCAGCCCAGATGGCACAGACCTTCACCACTGGCCCCACCTCTGCTGGTTGAAACCGAACTGCAGTGCCATGCATGGATGGACCCTGACTACAACACCAAAAGCCACAGACTTGCAGCACCGAATCCCAGCATCACCCCCGGACACAGACCTGCTCCCACTGCATCCTCACCACATCTGCAACTACCACAGAGATCCACACCGCCAACGAGCATGAGGGATCCACGCAGAGAGATCACAAGCCCCCACTCCACGGCTCAGATCAGGAACCAAACCCTCCCAGCAACATCAGAGCCAGTTTCAACACCTCTGACATTCCGATCAGAGTCCATCTCTGCCCGTGACCCCATGATATTTTGGAGAAAGGTAAAACATCAAGCAATTCAAAGTGGTGATTAACAGGCAGCTGAGCTAATCTCTGCACCTATATATTCCCGATCCTCCGAGGACTGGCACCAAGAGGGGGGAATATATGAGGCTTTTCCAGTTATAAGGGGCAACAGAAACATACTAGATAAACATTCACCCTCTAATTGGCAACTTCTCTCTGAACTCCGCCAGCTAGCTGCTAAACATGGACTTGGGTCCCCGGGAGTTTCAAACATGCTCAGATTTATAACTGCTCATGAAATAACCCCCCACAACATGAGAAAAATTGCAAAGTTAATTTGTAACCCGGTGCAGTTTTTAATGTTTGAAACTGCTTGGTGATCAATAGCTACTGAACAAGAAGCAATAAATGCCAGACTTCCTCAGTAAGACCCATGCTTTGGAGCAGGAATTGCTGAGTTATTGGGTCTGCCCCCTCTGACAGACTCACACACAGAGGCACAACTTAATACTTCAATTTTGGCCCAAGCAAAAGACTTATTTATGAAAGCTCTAAATAAGGTTACAAATATGTCAGTGCCCACCCAGAGCTATTCCTTCATAAAGCAACAAGCAAACAAACTCTGTATGCAGTTTATAGAATGTTTGCAGGATGTCATGGAGAAACAAATATCAAACAGCGAAGCCAGAAATCTGTTACTGCTTCAGTTAGCAAAGGACCATGCCAACGAAGACTGCAAAAAGGTAATAAATGCATTGCCTAAGGAAAACTCATCTTTAGAGGATATGACAACAGCATGTGCCGAAGTCGGGACTGGTTCACATAACATGGACATATTAACAAATTCTATTGCAGCAGCTATTAGCATGACACTACACTGCTACAAGTGTGGCAAAAAGGGACATCTGAAAGTGGATTGTCCAGACAAATTCCTGACAAAAGAGACACCTCAAGGACAAAAGAGTGGATATTACAAATGCAACAGGTGTGAGAGAAAAGGACATACTGCTAAGGTGTGCAGATCTAAATTTCACATCAACGGTCAGCCTCTCCAGAACCAGGGGAACAACAAACAAAACGTAAACAAGGGACATGTTATGACAGAAATATTCCCACACCCCCCAGTGCACACATATGCAACCAGCTTAGCACAGCAGAATCAGGTGATATGGATGTATCCACCTCAGCACCAGCAACCATAAACTCAACAGAGGTGCATAAAGTCCCTGTTGAGGCCCAGGGGCCCATAGGGAAAGGACTAAACGCACTACTGACTGGGAAATCCAGCGCCCCACAACAAGGCATCTTTGTACACCCCAGCGCAATAGATGCCAGTACCACTGGACAAATACAGGCTATGGTGTCCACTCCTACCCCACCCATATCCAGTCCTGCTACAACACCACCAGTTCCAGTACCCATGATGTTTCAATCAAAATCAACCATTACCCCTAATCCCACAACCTTCTCAACAGAGGTAAAAACCACAGCTTTTAAAGATAGGGATTTGAAAGTAGCTAAAATAATAGCTACACCCCTATGCCTAGAATCCTCTGAGAACTGGCATAAGGAAAAGGAATCAATTGAAGAAAAGCAAGTGAATGTCCTAGAAAAAGGACAAAAT
>WEKY01056097.1:0-13135 GCA_013390045.1 Picathartes gymnocephalus
AACCAAAACAAAAATCCCTAAAAAATATTTCTCTACCTCTTTGTTTCCATGAGCATTACCAGATGAGCAGATAGGTCTCAAGCTGCAAGTCAGACAAGGAAAAGGTACTGTTTCTTAGTATGCTCATAATATAAAGCACAAGACATGGATGATCACAAAGTAAACTCAGCTACAGACATTTTTAATAAGCACTGACTAATTGCAGAAATGTGTCAGCCCAGGACTGTGTGTAGTCTTGAGCCTATGCTGTGCGAACTTGAATCACTTTCATCATAGAAACGCTAGGTGAATGAAAGATTAAGCTAAAACAAGGTGGATCACTAATAAACTCAAAATACAGAAACTTTATGTACCTGTCTCCCCACGTGCATTTTTAAAGTGCATTTATGTATGTATTAGTTGCTGTCTTTCACTCCTGGCAAGCGTCTAGCATTGGCTGGCTGTAGGAAATGTTAAGCACCCCCCACCTCTGAATAACTACTTGGCATAGAAGGATTGCTTGTAACTTGTGCAACATGCTTCATATTAAGGGCTCCTCAGCTTCAAAGATACTCTTGAAACAGGGAATTAAGCACTTGCATTGCATGCTTTGAAAGTTTAGCTCTGTGCCTCTTGATCATCATCAAAGTTGTCCTACAGAAATATTCCTCCCTCAATTTGATACCAGTATTTGAATTAAAACGATTCTGTACAGTATTTTAAACACATTAAAGCGAGCAATTCCTAGCGTAAAATCTGGCTTGCTATCGTACTGGTGTTGTGGTCTGCAATTCTAATAATAATCATAAGCCTGTTTATTGAGGATGAGGAAAGAAATCATTGTGGGGCAATGTAGCTTACCATGCCCATTATGGGCACTCCTTTGGATTCTCTTTGCTAACTATTTTGAGATAAGCATCTCATCTAATCAAAATATGACATCTGCTCCACTGCTTTATAAATGAAATACAGTTTCTTGTGTCTCGTGCTTGTCATTTTCACCCTTGTCCAATTTGTTACCAAATGAAACTTCCTTATCAAACAACAAACTTTGTGGAGGTTTAGTTTTGAATTTCTCCCTCCCTCTTCTTTCTACTGTCTCTATATGAAAAGGAGAGGTGGGAATGTGAGGAGGTGTCTAAAATACATTATAACACTGAAGAATTAAAATACTTTTTAATGCCAATTAAAATATGAAGGAACTCAGTTTTCCAAGGTAGCCATTTCCCACAAGACTTGTGCTCTAAATGATGCATTTTCTATAGCCTAGTGGAGAAATGAGTGTTTCTAGTAAATTTAAGAGAAAAAATCCCTGCTTTTTGGGGTCTTGGCATAAGGAGATGTTTACTAGGATCATATATTCCAAACATAATTGAGAGATAGCTATTGGTGTGTAAAAAATAAATCTGCAAAAATGGATAATTAACAGAAAATAAAAGCATGTATTTTGTGAGATTGACCAGAAGAGATTGTGTCCAATATCCAGTGGAGTCAGAGTTTGACATCAAGCCTGGTTTTATTAATCTCTTCTTAAGTACTCCTTCCTAGGTTTTATCAAACTCACATCACCCTACATTTTTGAAAGAAAATCCTTGGGGTTAGTTTTCCAAATTTAGGGGGAATTTTGTCTCACTATTTTGCAGGATTATTAATATCCACTAAATGGCATCATCTCTATTTTCAGCAATGGAATTCAGTAAAATCTATATTCTGCATTAGCTGCAAATTTTTGCAAAGGGATATAGAAGAAAGCCAGCAATGTCACATTAAAACTCTTTTAAGTTAATATCTAATCTGCGCAACTTTCCAAAAAATTAATCTGAAAAAAATTTGTCAGTGTTATTTAGCTTAAGATAGGAAACTGAACAGAAATTTAAATGACAGGGGTCTTTTTACAAAGAGATAGTGCCATTTTTTAGCAGAGACATTTCTCTTCACAAGTTTTTCAAATTATATGTTCTTGTGAAGGATGTTAAATGTCTGAGTTGTAAATTTCAAATTGTCACTGCATGATGAACTCCAAGATGAGAAAGAAAGGAAAAAATTACTTGTTTTTAAGTCAAGCTGAACATAAGCTATTGAAAATTCATATTTCATTTGTGGATTTTTCTCAAAATTCACAGGAGCTGGAAGTGCTACTTCAAGGCTAGCTAGCAGAAATGAATCAGAAAAAAAAATTGAGTTGTCCTGCTATTATTTCACCATCTTGAGGTAAAAATTAGAGCTAGATGAACCCAGAATTTTCACTTTTTAAGAAATTTTTTAAAGTTTTACGTCTGCTTATAATTAGAAAGTATTCTTTACAGATGAACTCCAGCTATTTAGTTCAGTTTGACTTTTTCATGATGCATAGTATCCAAGCAAATTACAGTGTTCTAATCCAAGACGTTATACACATTCTGCTGTGTTTCCATCAAAAACTTCTAAAATGAAACTTCATCAGAAATGGCTGATTTCCCATGAAAGTTTCATTCTGAGAAAACATTCATTTCCAAGAGAAACACTCTTGTCCAACTCTAGAAAGGATGCTATGCAGCCATGCTGACAAAACACAGTAAGGTTTTATCTAAAATTTTATGTTTGTAAGGAACATAAAGATCATGTAACATTAGTATCTCAAATATTTTCTCCAAAATTTGGAGCCTCACTTGGTTTTGCAATAGATTAAGTTGAAGATATTTGAGAGGGAAATGAAGACAGATTTTTCTCTGAGGATCATGAAGATATACTGGGTTAAAATGGATGTTGGGAGCTTGCATCAACAGGATCAGACTTGAAACTGTTCAGAGAGCTGTGTTCCTCTGCACCACTAAGTCAACTCACACAGCTTTGGGCAGACAAAATCTTTTTGTACCTCAAGCTACCCACAAGCCGTTCCTTCCAGGGCTGCTGCAAGGCTCATTTAGCTCTTCTAAAGGACTCTGAATCTCCTGAAAAAAAACCCATGTAAGCTATTACAAGCTGTCCAAATCAGTCTTGGCTCAAGAGCTGTTTGTCTTGGAAACAGTGAAGTGTCCAGGCATGTTACTGCAATAGCCCCATTTTTTGCAAGAGATTCAAAACAAAGTACTGCAGTAATATGGAGAAAGCAGCTAGTTCAGTCCCTTGATTGTCTTGATAAGAGGATTTGTAATTATTGTGCCAATAACAGGAGTGGATAGAATAGAGAAAAAAATTTTTGCCATCAACAAGAGAAATAAATCCCAATTTACCACCATAGGAGAGAGTAGTGGAAAGGCTACTGATGGATTAACCAATGCCTCTTTCCTCTCACTCTTCTTAGACAAAACACACACTGATGTGGGTTTATATATTTTTAAACAGAACTGTTATGGATCTTTTATGTAGTGAAACTGTTGTGTACTCTAATTCGAAAGGGATTTAAGGAAACCAAGTAAAACTGAACAACTGGGGTGGGGACGAAGGGGAAATAAACTTGAACAAGTATTTCCATGTACATCAGATTCAGAAGAGCATAACAAGTAGTTTTCTGCCAATATAAAATACAATTTTTATTTATAGATGTGTTCCCCATGTGTTCACCTGTGGAATTCATTCCAGTGTACCAGGGAAAAATATTGTAGTGGCTTCATAGCCACCATTTGCTGCACACTCCTGGCAGTTTCCAAAATGTCTCAAAAGAGAATGCATTCCAGCTTTCTCCTGCACTTATCCTCTGCCTGAGATGCAAGCGTAACAATGCAAACAGAACAAAGCTACTCCCCCAACAAAGGCAGCATTAAATACTGGCAAGGAAATAAGAAACAAAATATTCTTTTCAAACATAGGGAAAGCACACAAGTTCACATTTTTTCTTCTGCTTGTTTTCTTAGTAAGGGTTTGTGTATCTCAGAGATTAAAAATGTAACACATATTTGCTTCAGTTGCTATGGTAATTCTGTAGGGTTTGGGATTTTTTTATTATTATTATTATTTAACTGAATAGCACTGTAAATAGCTATATAAATGTCCAGAACACAAAACACAGCTTTGCCCCAGGCATCTTCTATTTACACACACCTCTTTTTTGGCAAAACTTCATTATTGTTGCTTTTAATGAATATGCACACTCTATGCATTGAAGCAAATCTGAAGCAGAGAAGTACAGGAAATTGAATCCCCACTAATGAACAGCATGGTATTTGAGACTGTTTCAGAACCCAAATGTCACAGGTGTTCAGGTGGAAATAATTTGTCATCTTACGAATTCAGAAATGGAAGGTTATGAACAGGACTTCCAGAGTGATCATCTTTTCAATATCACCAACTTTCCACGAGTGGAAAGGAACCTCTGTGGTGGATTTCTGGAGAGAAAGTTAGGACAGACTCAAAGGTTTGAAATCAGCATTTGCTCCTATGCCTCTCTGAGGGGAAGAAAGGGATATTCCCATGCATCAGAAAACTTTGCAAATTAAAAGTATCCAAAATCTTGAGCATGCTAGCAGTTTTATGACCCAAATTATCTAACTTAATAGGACACTGACAGTACCTGTCAAGTATCATTAACAGCAGATGTGCTTTTCTGAAGAATTGGAGAAATGCAATTAAAAAAAAAAAAGTAGAGAATCAGACAGGACATATGTCTGATGAGGAAGGAAGAGCTCTCCAAAACTGGTTTTGATAGCAAAACGTGTTCAAGCACAATCATAGAAATGCAAAAGCATCACTGCAGGTGATCCATGCTCAATATTGTACCTAAGTGTGGAAGCATCAGTGCTGTGTGCCTGTGTGCAGGCAGTTCCTCCTGGAGAACAGGGAGAGGTAATATATAAACACTAATCCATCAAAGTGTGGGTGGAGCAATGCTCTGGAGAGCAATTTTAGCATGCAGAAAGATGAGGAATACTAAAGCCACAGGTTATGGAAGAAGAGCTGATTAAAATGAATTGTTGGGGCTATGCAAGGAGAAAAGTAAAATACGAGACAGTAAACAGCAGACAAAAAAAGGAAAAGAAAAGTAAAGAGGAAATAAAGAGATATAACATTTTTCTTACAGGACATGTGGATTGGTTAGAGGGATATTGTACCTTTCTACCCTTTTCTGGTAAGTTTATTCTAGGCCTTGTACATCTGCCTTTTCTGAAGAAGCTTCAAATAAATTTGGTCTTCTCAGAACACTCCATAGACCACAGTATTTTGACTATATTCTGAGTCTCTTATGCAGATTGATTCCCTCTGCCATCCTCCACAACTCTGCACCAAATGGGGTAAATAACAGTCTCCTCAGCAAAAAGAAGTTATATTTAACAGAAGGAATGATTCCCTTAAGGAAAATGTGGGGGGTTTTAAATATCAGTCTATCTGTAGATATATTTATGTGCATTATCTAAAGGCAAACCACTTCCTGAAAAAATTGGTAGGTCAATTTTATCCATTCATCTCATTGTTCTCCATAAATTAATCCACTCGTCTCCTCAAAAAGTCAAATTGCCAGTTTCCTTCTGTCTTCCTCAATTGTCCCACTTGCTTTCATTTCTGAAGCTGAGTGAAACAAAAGGTAAAATTGACCAGCCTGTATAACCAGAACTGTCCCTGAAGGCCAAGGGTTTAGGAAGTGGCTAAGATGTGGCTCAGCCTTTTCATTCCTCTCCTTTCACTTTTGCTCTACTACGCTAAACACATAAATCTGTATTACAAATAATCTATAGCTAGTATTTCATTTAACATAACTACATCAATTCAGATTAGCAGTATAGTGTGCTCTTTGAATAAAAGCAATGGGGCAGATATTTTTGGAGCAGTTAAAATATATAAACAAAAAGCAGTTTACTTTCTCCCATCTCATGAAGTTAATGCAGAGTTTCTCCATCTCACAAGCTCTATCAAACTGTAAAAGAATTAAAATACACTTCTTTATTGCTTCCTCTTCAAGTGTTAGTTATTCAGTTGCCAGGGTAACATGAAAAGCAACTACATAACTCCAAAGTACCAAGGTTCATACTGCCTGATAGGAGTGATATAGGAAACTAACATGCTGAACAATGGAAATTCCGTTGCATTCCAAGGCAAATAAAAAGTAAAAAAACTGTATTATATATAAGAGAAACCCAAGACATGACTTTAAAAGTTATTACAGACCCTCTTGAGCAGTGCTGCTGTCTCTATTAATTATTAATTGTCTATTCCTTTCCTTGGCATTGCTTTTTCCTCTCTACTCAGGACCACTTTGGAAGACCTGTGCTGAGAAGATGCAAGGAACTGACTCAACTGTGGTCAGAACCTGCGCACTCTGATCCCAGCTTCCCATGATTACAGTTTTATTGATTACTTGCTACACCCTCAGGCATTAGTCCTGTTTTGATCTCATCTTTGAGATACCTCCTCTCAGCCTGGCTTCTGTCATATCAGTAACTACAGTTAGAACTCCCCTAGTTGAGTGCAATTTTACCCCTCACCAGCCCTGTGGAAAGCAAAACACACAGAATGGATGAATTTAGAATTTCTAGCCAAACTCTAAATATGAGCTGTTTGGTTTTGAAAATTAAATTTACTGTACTTCAAATATCAGTTAGTCTTCAGGCCAGGAATACTGCTGTTTGAAAGGCAGCAGTCTCAGCAAGGATGAGTTTTTCAAGGCAGAATGGAAGACAAATCTGGAGGACTTGCCTGTGTGTACTCCATACTTGATTTTAGTATAATTCCTATTTGTTATTTGTCAATGTGGTCAGCTAAGTGGAAGATACAAAAAGACTGGCATTAAAAAAGTCTCAACAAATGGGATCCAGGAAGCTCACATTTGCTCATGCCACTACAAAAAATGATTCAGACTTTTGAGTATGTGCACATATGCTCATAGGAGGGATGCTGTTGGCTTATTATTGATGTTTATTGCTTTGGGTCTCTTAAAAGTATGTAGATTTCAGGAGAGATTTGAAACCATGTTCCTAGCAAGTATCCCAAGAGCTAGTAATGCCAAGGGCAAGGGCAGGTTAGCTCAACAACTATTATCTTCAATATATTTATTGGTGCTTGAGATTAAATGAAAGGAACTTAATATATATCTAAGCCTGTTGTTTCTTAATTGTGAACTGGGCAAACAAACACGTAAAGACGCCTGTATAAATCTTATTGACCCTTCACTGAATTTATGGTATTTTACATTTTTTGCTCCTTTTGTTTTTTACTTCTATTCATCTGGTGTTGAGAAATCCTTCTTGATAATTATGGATATTTTTTTCAATGTACAAGAATTCAAACACTGATCAAAAAATTTGAAGATACATCTGTTAGAGCTCATATGGCACTACCAGCCTCTCTTGGTCTTTCAGGATTTTCAGGCTTTTTTAGAAGAACTACTGTTGCGAAGTATAAACACATTGAGGTATTACTTTAAAAATGAAATATAAAATTTCTTATTCTATGCTTAGCAAGAATTTTGCTTTTATTTGTTCTTCATAAAAAAGTTCATGTCCTCTCAATCAGAAAGGAAACAAGAGAAATATTCCTGTCTGTACTTTAAGTAAGCAATAGTTTAACAGTCAATTAATCCATCCATGATATTTAGATGAAGTAAAACATATTAAGTGATGTTAAGGAAATACATAATAAATAAAAATACTGTTATGAAATAATTTTTATAATTCTGTTCTACAATATTTATGCTCTTATGACATTAATTTCTAAATTAGTTTTGGTGTTAATTACAGAAGAGTAAATTTATATGTGTGATAAGCAAAATTTTATATTGATTATATGCATATAAAGGCAAATTTTCCAATTAGCAGCATTTCTTAAAAAAGCTTATGTAGACCCACAGTCCTCCTAGTGGGTTGGTTTGGGGTGTTTTTGTTGAGGTTTCTTGCACTTTACATCGGCTTTTTTTGGCTTTGAAATCATTACCGAGATAAAGTTTCCAGTACAATAACCCTAGTTAATGTCTGATGCTTTCACTTTTCTTTTACATCTCTGTTGCTCAAATGTCAGTGATTTTAGCACTGAATTTAACCTTTATATATTCTTCTCCTGCTCCTGAAACCTTTCTGGTTCTTTCCTCTGCTGGATTTGGCTGACAGTAGACCAGAATTCATCATGCACATACACACATTGCTGTTCAAATTCCTCCAGGCATTTAACGGCACGTCTATTAAATGACATTGTTCTCTCAGAGCAGGCACGCAGAACCTCAGATCTGAAAGCCTGTTAGATCCCTCAGAGGCATGTTCCAAACCAGGCAAAAGCCCACCTTTGTGGACTGTGAGGACCTGGAAGGTCCTCAAATATTTTGCTCTTTCTTCATGTGTTTCTAAGAGTGAAATGAGGAACTTGTAACCCCTGTGGTGCAAAAAGCCGCATTTGCTACCAAACTAACACTAAAACCTGGAAGCACAGTTAAGAGTTATCTCTTGTGAATCATTCTTCCACTGGATGATCTCAAGGAAATTCTAAGATACAAACCTATATTCCCTGTATTAAAAAAGAAAGATGTCTTTACTTAATAAAACACTATTCTGCAGTCTAGTATCTCATTCATAATGTCCATCTTACCCTGAATAAAGCTGACCCTTTTTTTTAGGGACTCAAAGCAGGAACCAGATGTAGATTGAAGTATTCAAACAATTTCATATTCTAAGTATGTTAAGTAGAGATAACATGAAGACATTTGTGACTTATTGCTAGTTAACTATGGAACAATTTTTCTTTTTCAGCACCTTTTTAATCCTCATAGCCTAATGAATCTCACATGAATGTTCATCCAGTTTTGTGATAGGCAAAATGAGGCAAAGAGAAGGAAATTATGTGGCTTCCAAAAATTAGAGATGTACTGCAGTAATGCAGTGCAACATTTCTTATCTGTTGTTTTACCCATTGAATCACGTTGTTTCCTTCAAGAATTGAAATATTATTATTGACCATGCATGGCAGGGTGAGTGCACTGTTACTGATCTCTGCCTGTATGGTTGAATTTGCTTTTCTTAAATGCTATTACATATCACTCTCTCTGTAATAGGGAGCACACAGCTGGTTTCTAAGTTTCTCTGTTCTCTCCGCTAGACAATTCTGATTAAAACCCAAAAAAAATTAGCAGTTTATCAGCTGATGCATTCCATAGGGCTAGCAAACCTCATAATGCTTGGTGGTAAATGGTTAGGATGGATGTTTATTTAAACCTGGCCAAGCCTCTCTGGTTCTGGAAGCTGTAAAACTCCTAAGGCTAGGCTTATGAAAAAATTGTATGCTAAGAGGATGAGCATAAATTCCAGACAATAGAAAGTAACTTTGCATAATGTAAGACACACACAAGTTACAAGCCTGGGTCCAGTCTAAAATGAAATAGTTTGAACGGGGATTTTCTTACAGTGATGCCATCTATGAGTTTGGCTAAGTCCCAGAAAAGCTGAAAAGAGTTTTTTTTCACATTTTGATTATTTCTACTGCTAGTTTTTTTCCACTCCCAGAAAGCAAGATCACAAAATCTGACTTTTATCACTCATGGAATACAGTATAAGCCCCCAAACTGAAAAAGAAAAATGCAGGTGACCAAGAGTATCCATTTTTTTTCCCCTGACATCTCACTCACTCATTATAGCCACACATTTAAATACTTTGGTACCTCATCCAACCAGGTGCTATCAGCAAGTCTATGAGAATTTCTTGGAATGTGCATCACTGGGAAGCTCTTAATGTGGAACTAAACTCTAAAAAAGACATGGTGTTGGTAAAGTTTTAGTTCTCTCACACTTTCTCAAACAGCAGGTTTTCAGTGATATTGCTTCACTGACAGAACTGTATTACCATTATCTATTTATATATACATATATATATCTACTCGTATGTATGCATGGCACACATTTAGAATTAATCTAAACCTCCATTGAAAGAGATCAAGTCTCTTCTGAATTTAATGGGAGGGGGCTCAGGCCTTTCATATTCTTATTCTGCAATTGGCATTTATATGTCTTCATCCTGTTCCTGATCCAAGCCTGGTGAAATCAATAGAAAATGACATCACTTGATTTCAGCGTAAGAACAGTTGGTCATTTAGTCAAAACTGGTAGCTTGAAATCATTTCAACAAATCATCAAAAACTGGGGTGGGAGAAGTGAGAAGCTATCTAGTCTATTCTCTGCTTCAGCAGAGTATCAAATATATCTACCACATTCCTGACAGATGTTTACCCAATCTGCTCCTGAAATTCCCCAGTGACAATAATTCCACGATACTGTTAGGCAATTTCTTCCCAAACTAAAGTATTCTGATAAGAATCCCTAATATCTAGCCTGAATCTTTCTCTCTGCAGTTTATTACCAATATTTTCTCTACCTACAGAAGGAAAAGAGTTTCTCCAGTTGATTCACATCTTTCTCAAATTGTTATGCTTGTAAATAGACACATTTCTCCAGCTGAGGCAACATCTGTCCTGAGTAGATGAAAAAGATGGACCAGACAATAGTCATCTCTCCATCCCAGGAAAACACCTGACCTTTCCCCAGCAGCCTGCCATTGGTGATCTGTGCTACCCACTGATAAATGCTCAGTTTGCAATGTGCTGTGCCTCCCAGGCCTCCAAGACCATATCTGAGCCTTCATCCCTTATCTTATCTTTGTCCAATTGTTCATGCCTAACCCTGTATTTCTCTTCCTTGAAATCTGTGCATTTTTTCAGATTGTTTCTTAAGATGTTTGAATTGGATCTCTTCCTTCCCAGGACTTTTGTTTTTCCCAGCTAGGCGCTGTGAATTTAGAACATAAGCTCCTTCTCCTGCTATCCACTCCATTACTGGCAACACGCAATTCACCACATGTAGCGTGGAGGGGTCGTGGGTTCGGCAGAATACAAGGAGAAGGCAGCTGACCTCGTGGCAGGGTGAACAGGAACTCTCTGTTTATTTTTCCCGCCATTCCCTTTTATCCCAGAGCATTTCAAAAGACTCTCAGCTGGTTATCTGATAGGCTTAGGTTATAGTCTGGGCAGAGCCAACATCAATGACATGGCATGAACTCATTGGTGAAGAGTATGACAGACAGGCTTAGCCTGGTACCAAGGCAGAAGCATACTGCAACATCCACACCCAGGAGAGATTCTTGCAGAGCCCTGCTCAGTATCTGCTCCTGGCTCAACATATAACCTGCCAGAGTTCAAGAAGCATTTGAACAATGCTTTCAGGCACAGGGCATGACTTGGGGTGTCCACTGCAGGGCTAAGAGTTGGACTTGATGATCCTTGTGGGTCCCTTCCAACTCAGCATAATGTATGATGTACTATATGTACTGCTTTCCAACCAGTATTTTACTCAATTTATAGTTAACTGTGCCAGACTGTGCCAAAAGACAATGACAAAATCCTGGGTACAAAGTAGATGTATGACATTTATTTACTTCATATTTATGTTGTTTGTTACCTTATTAAGCAAAGAAATTAAACTAGTTTGACACATTCCATTTATAAATCTATGTGAGCTCTTTTCCTTGTTACACCCTTGTTAACAAATCTTCACTATCTGTTCCAGTGCTTTTCCAGTGACTGTTAGTAAGCTGGGGGGTGTGTGAGTCCCCAGCATTGCTGTTGCTGTGTTTCACAGGTAGACAGTGCCTTTTTCTGACTCCTATCACCACACTCATGAATGAACTTCTTGCTCAGGGCTGTGACACTCTTGACACCTATTCTTGAAGTACTCTGCAAACTTCAGCAGGCCCAGCCCAATTAAAATGGACATACATTCCTTTTGAATTCATTAATTAATTATTGTTATGCCTTCCCAGTGTTTGTATAGAACTGGTTTTGTTTATTTTTTTAAATTCTAACCTAATCTTCAAAACATTTTATCTTGTCTTACCAGGATACCAAATACAATATGAAATGCCTAATGCATGCTCTGATTATTCCCTGCAGCACTGTGAACATTACACAACAGCAATAAAATTCTACACAGTAAAATAAGTCACTAAAAGTCTAACATGTTAATTACAGAGGCACTTCTTTGCAATAACCCTGAATAGAACACAGATTGTGAAGGAAGCCACTAAAACAAATGTAACATTTAGAGTATTTATTCTTTGCCTTTCTTAATTTTTAATTGAAAAAAGTATTTTTTTAGTAATTGTCCGTGAATAATTAAATATTCTAAGTCTACTTATTTCTGTACTTTTCTGTTTGCTAATATTCACCCAAATCTCTAAGACATAATTTCAAAAACATGAGTGGTAAAGAAACTCAAAAATATTTTTGTGCCATGATATTAATTCTTTTAGTGGTTACTTGATTCAAAAGAATTTTAGTATAAAATAGGCTTTAGCTCCAGCAACTGCTCTTTACTATAGATTTGTGTCCTTTAATTATTCATGAGATATGCCCTGATGATGTAAAATACATTCCAAAACCTACATTTTTTTTAATACCATGGACTGCAAGTAAATTGGTAGCCTGTAGTAACAACATATGTTTATAATTACGATTACCATCAGGGAATTCAACCTTACTGAAGGATAGAAAAGAGGCCCAAGCAGGGAAACCTCAAAAAATCTATAGAAAAAAAAAGGGAAGGAAAAAGTTGAAATGGGAAAATCATTCCTGAATAATGTAAAAGACTCTGTTGTAAAAATAAGTACATCTTTCAATTTACTCAGATGCAGAAACTCCATCATTTTAGTAAGCGAAAAATATTTAGTAATTAATTATTTTCACTATTCAATTGATTTGTGCAATGTTCTCCTTCTAAGCCCTTAGCATAAATTCTCTGAATTTGTCACAAAAAAAACCTGCTAACAGATCAGCTACCTGACAGCAAGTATAAAATGCTGCAAATGCTGCTTTTTGTTATTAATATAGTATGCATACCTTTAAAAGTGCCATAGCTAATGCTGAATTGTTTCCATTACAAAACTCATTTTATGAGTGTTCAATAACTCAGCTGTTTGAAATCACACTGAGCTGAAGTTGGCAAGCTTCACTTGTTTGTGCACAGAAGATATGACTTTTACAGCATATAAGTGAAAGTCTCTAAGTTGTGGATGAATCCTGAAAGATTCAGATTCAGAGTTTAGCCTGACTGAGAAAAGCCCTCAAACCTCTTGGATCTAAGGAAATAAAGGGAAAATATTCCAGGTTTGTCATTGTTCATTCTATTAAATTCAACAGGTCCAAAAAATAAAAGTTCCTCAGGGTTACAGGTACATATTTATCAAGGTATTTTTTAATCTAAAAAAAAAAAAAAATTCA
>WEKY01056097.1:13153-36978 GCA_013390045.1 Picathartes gymnocephalus
ATTCAGTAAGTGAATAAGATATATTACTTTTACTAAGAGGTGACAAAAAATGAAAAATGAGTTAAAGGTCTTTCAAATAAATCCCACTTTGAGATTTATTTATTTTTGAGATTTTTTTCTTTACTTTTTTCCTTAGATGAATGATTTTCTAAAGAAATCTCAGGCTAGGTAAGTTTTTTAATTTTAAAATTAGATAAAATTTAAAGAACAGGTATCTTACACAATCAAACCTTTCGAGATAACTTCAAAATGGTGCTAGATTTAATTCACAGTGAATTGTTTTATGCACCTTGTTTTATGCAATTGAAGAAAATCTCTTTTTGTGTTGAAAAATGACTGAAGCTGTAGTATTTCTGCACCTCTTCACGTTGTTAGGGTGAATTAGAACATGAAGTTCAC
The DNA here is from genome assembly GCA_013390045.1 of Picathartes gymnocephalus. NCBI lineage: Eukaryota > Metazoa > Chordata > Aves > Passeriformes > Picathartidae > Picathartes > Picathartes gymnocephalus. The sequence goes on from WEKY01056097.1 coordinate 13,553, forward strand.
GCAACATTGTGGGAAGCACCTCTCTTACCTAGCTCCAGCCTCATTCAAAATGTTATTCAGTCCTGAAGAGGCCACACCAGCCTAAAAAAACCTAATCAGAGCTAGGGGAAGGCGAATCATTTGACAGTTGTATTCCAAAAACAAAATAACCTGAAATTCATTACACCTCCAGGGCACTGCCAACTCACAGGACTTTAAAGGTGTATATCTTCTAGCCCCAGCTTCAGGATTCACATGGTTATGATTGAATCTCAACCTTCATTCTTTCTTTCTTTTATTTTTCTCTTTCACCATTTTTAAAAACTGCATTTCCACAATTCATAGTTGTAGGAAAAAATCTCCAATAAGGAAATTGTTTGAAAGAATTCAGTTCAGAAACTGGAAAAAGCTGAATAGAGACAGATCTTCAATGACATAGTGCACATGTCCTCTGGAGTGTTAGGTAATAGAAGCTTTAAATTAAGTTAGTTTCTAGTTGAACTAATGGTGATTTCTGATGCTTATTTGGAATGCAAAAATATTAAATAATAATAAATAACAAACCTCATCAGAAGCAGTGTCATGCACTATTGGTCAAACATGTTCATTAATTCTCATACCCCAAGGTTTACATTGAAGAGGAAAAGCTATGGACTGAATTTTAGGTTTTTTGTTTAGTGGTCACGTTCTCTTCTGAAGTGTTTCTGAAACACGGTAACCTATCTACAAATTTATAACTTCATCTAGAAATAATACTGCTACATTCAGCCAAAACAGTCGTTGCCCTTTGAGTCATCCAAAGCTCTGGAAGGCCTTGGACACTGGTTCTCTAACAGGCAGTGATTTAACAGAAAGACCCCCACAGGAAGAAGTCACATTGATCCAAAAACTGACTGCACTTAGACGGAGGTGTAAGACACAACTTTGTGACAGAGCCAGGAACAGCACCTGTAAATAATTTTCTGTTAAAAGAAACTTTTGACCACATGAATTTCCTGGAAAAGAGGAAACTGATACAGAAAAGAAACCTCCCTTTGAATTCTTATTTCTTTATTTTGCTTGGGACTCGAGTCTTCAAACTTATCATTGTGGTAATTACTGGCTACTTCTGGCAAGTGTGAGGCTTTCTTTAGACTTTATAACCCAGCTTTCAACTTTTTCCTTTAGTCTCAGAACAAAGGTAATGTTCCATTACTACATAATAAATAGTAAAGCCAGTCTTAGGCCCTAAAAATCTATTCCCACTAGAAATGACTGACTGGAGGGCCGCGTGTTTCTTTGAAATGTCTTTACATAATAGTTACATGGGAAAATCTTATGAAGATCTTTCATTCTTGCCTATATAATGCTGACTTTATCCCTGCACCTTGGATCCGAAGTAGCGTTACATGATCACTAACAAGATGAAGGAAAATAGCCCTTTAGGCTTTGAGAAGTGGAAACTGATCACAGTTCCAGTTGACTTCAATGGTTCTTTGTGTGCCCCACATCCCTGTGAACCACATCCTGAAATACTGAGCAGGTATGCCTTACCGAGGATTAATAATCTTAGCAACACATTTTTACTTCTGAAATCAACTCTCAGAAGCTAAAATGATCAAAGTTGTTCTTATATGGGAAAAATTAGGAACATATCTGAGGAATTTATGGCTTATAGCCTTTTTACCTAAGAACCGACTGGCTTGTTTCCAAAATACGTGATGAATTGATTGATTGATTTGAAAATAAATCTGAAATATCTTTTTACAAAATATTTAATAAACTGTAAGAATTTTATACCCATGCCAATAATAATTGGCATGATTACAAAATTAATATATTGTTATAAGTATAAAAAAATTTTTGCAGTTTCAGCTTCAAAAACTTTTGGAAATTTAGTGATTGGAAATTGTGACCAAAATCATAAACACTGTTTAAGCATTTAGATAAATAGTATTTGAAAGTCATTTTAGCCAGACCCCATATATTGCTGCTGACTGATAAAACAATCAGACTTGAAAACTGTAATAATCACATAGTAAGGAAACGGTTTGGAATAGGAATATTGCAGGGAATAAGACTTCATCTTGGGGTAGAAATCATTATGTAATTGACAGCAAGCATAGCAAAGGTCCCCAGGACTTTAAAAGTCCTCTAGATCCTAACATTATTTCAGTTTTGAAGGGGTGGATGCACTCCAAGGACTGAATTCCTCTGTTTGCTTGTTGTTTGATACTTGTGATTTATAAGCAACTGAAACTTTTTGCATTCTTTAGGCTGGTTCAAGCTGTTTATGACTTGCTGTGTCATAGAGTTGGGACAAGGTTTTATTTGAGTTCATTAGCCCATGGACCTCTGGTGACAGGATTTGGGTCTGCTTCCTGACATAAGGGGAAACCTTTTCCTTGATATGGGGAAAAAGAAATTTTGTATTTCTGTTTCTTCTGACATATATACAATACATTTACGTTTAAAGTATACATTACAGATGTCAAAGAAAGAAAGAGAAGTATTTAGAAGAGCTTTTGCTTAGGACCTCAAGTTCTTTACATACAAATATTTTCTTCAAAATTATATTGCTTCCACTTCGTCTTGAGAAAATGGTGGGCAGTCACTGAAACCTGGGATGGTCTGAATTACTGCATTATTGAAGTACAATTATACACCAGGTGCATGGGTGGCAGTGGAGGGGCACTTATCTCTCTGCAACTGAAATCACGGGGTGACACTCTCTGCTGAAGACAATATTCTTTTTAGAGTTTGGAGGCAAAGGATCTTGAATGGAAGCAGACCAATGTGCTATGTGATAAAGCCTACAGCAAGGATCTGATTCACAAAACCAAACATACACCCCCAAAATATAAAACAATAAAATAAACCAAAACCAGGATAAAGTACTCCTTAACTTTCAAAATTGTGGAGGAGAAATATATTATGGGTTACTTCCATTTGGATGGCAGATGTGGAAACTCTCATCAAACAAATAACAAACTTCTTTCTTGCAGTTCAGCCTATAATAGCAGTAAAATAATTTAAAGGAAGTTGAACTCAATATGAGATAACTATTTTAGATTGTTCTTAATATTAAATAAGGTCAAAACATAAAATATAAATAGGATGTATAAGCATGATCTGTTCATTTCATGTAGACAGAATTTGAAATTACTAAGAAGAGATGCATTTAAGATTTTTGAACAGCTAGTTTCCCAAAGATGGAGAAAGTCGTAAGCAAGACTGGGCAGGAAAGTTAAAGACAACAAATAAATAGAAATAAAAGCTTTTTTAAAGCTTATTATCTAGGAAAAAAAAAATTCTTCAATCAAAATCCAAGGAACAACTGAGAAGAAAGTTAGAGGCATTCAGAAATATCCCGGGCTGGCAGGGCTCCTGGGGCATTTTTGTTTCTTTATTTTGTTGGGGGATTTTTTGGTTTTTTGCCAAGCATGTTATTATAACAAAAGGGATTTTTAGCAATGCATTCACTATTTCAAGAGGACAAATTACTAAGACATAGAGAAAAACCTGACAAGTTCTTTAGCTATGACAAAAGGTGACATACACTGGGATGATATTTTTTTTAATGCGTCAGTGACATAGTGGTGTGCTAAAAAAAGTGACTTGGTATAAATATCCAGAAGTCAGTGGATCTCAGAAATCTTCACCCAGATACATTAAAGGAATGGCCAAGAAAATGTTTGTCATACTGATGTTAATCCATAATAAATCTTTTTGCATTAAGGAAATTCTAGATGATTTGCAGAGTGCCACTGTGCAAATATTCAAAAAGTACCAAGTGATAAAATCAGATAACTATTGCCCTAGGTTTAATCCAGTGGTTAAACCAATGGGATATCACACACAGTACCAACCTGAATAAAAATTAACATTAAGAAATGTCAATAATGCCAGTTAATCATTTTACTGATAATAAATTTAATCAAATCTGACTTATTTTTAATAGATTATAAGCCTGGCAAAAGTTGAAAAATTGATAAATATCATTTAATTGCACACAATATGTTTAACTTTTTAATAGGGCATAAATTTGTAACAATCCAGTTGAAACACAAGCACTCTACAATATCAAAAAAAGCCCATATTACATGAATGAAGTCCTGAACAACTGACCAGTTGTTAGCACAAGGAGTTTGCAAGGTATCCCTAAATGGGGATATTTATATTTCTCACCCTAATCTGTTTTGCTTTGAACTACACTTTATTTTTCTTTAATGATAATTTGGAAATAGTAATAATGTCAATACTTGTCATATTTCAAGTTAAAACTAAAACCGAAGGTGTAGGAAATATCTAGAAAAAAGCAGAATGATGATCATTGTGGGTGCCAATGTGAATATCTTTCAGAGAGCAGATATCTCACATTTAATTAGCTGCACACTGTGACTAGTGTCTGCACTCCAGTATCCCCTGACATGTTCCATGTATTCCAGAGTCCAATCCTCTTTTCCACTCTTTTTCAGAAAAAGAGAGCTGAAGAGGTCTCCATGGCGTGTCCACGCAGGGCAGGGAAGATCAGAGGTGAATGAACATGCTGGGATGAAAGCAGCTGATGCTGTTTGGGACCCATAAGCCAGGCTGGACTATCACAGGTGCTAAGGCTGGACTGCACAGTGCTGTACCACACGGCACTGGGGATTAATTGACCATCTTGCTCATTAAGGGAATTCCCTGCCATGCTCCCCTGGGCATCAGAGGCACACCCATAGAGCCCCAGAGCTTGGGCCACAAGCCACGGATACTGATTTAGTCCAAGTTCCCGTATACTGAAAAACATGGAATGTCATCATTTTTCTGCTACAGAATGCAAACAACAATCCTTACTTATACAGAGAGAGAAAATGAGACAAAGGATTTGCAGAATTGCAATGAAAGTAATAAAAATCATCTTCTAGTAAACACTACTTTTGCCCAAAATAAGCTACTTTGTGCAGCGAATAATGTAACTGTTAAAAGAACCTCACCTTCTTTTGTTACATAATTCCCCCCTCTTTCCAATATATGAACTTTTTTTCTCAATTCTTTTAGCACGTCCCCCCACCTTTTTTCAAGTGAAGGACTCAATGTCTGCAATTCTCATACTTTAGGATTTATTTTTGCAAGAAAATTTTAAGTTGATAAATAATGAATAGAAGATAATTCAATCTGCAAAAGAATGGTAAATTGAAGTAGTTTACCAATGAATATGTAAGAATCATTCAGCAATGTCTGTAGTTGTGCACTGGCTGGTTAGTATATTTGGATCCTGGTAATTTCTCGAGGAAGAAAAAGTGAGTAGACAGCAGAGACCGAATTACTAAATTATCCTATTACACTTTTATTTAGAAATGTAAAATTCATGCAGACAGACTTTGAATAGACTGCATTTTAACAGCAAAGTAGTGCAATTGAAGTTCAGGCACCAGCTAGCGGCAAAGATATTTTTCACCATCTGCTTTTGGAAAATCCAGATTCTTGTTCGCAGTACAGCTCCCACACATATTCTCTAAGAGTGTTCATCTTCCATCGTAAAAGATTTTTAACCTGGTGATACTTCTGAATTCAAAACCCTGTGTAAATTCATGTCCCTTCCTGAAATCAATGGCAAAGCTCACATAGATTTCAATAAGCCCTATAAATTACCCTTTAAATTTTAGAAGTCTGAAGTTGGCCATCTGGCTCCAGATGGTCTGAAACTACTCTTTCAGGACTGATTCTCCAGAGCTATCTTAGAGAGCAGATTCCATTCCTGCTGGGATTGGAGCCATCAAGTCTAGGGGCACTTTGCCAACACAAATGGGAAGCCACTTCTACCAGTGAACAGCCCACCTGGTTTTCAGTCAGTACTCCTTACCCTCCCTTTCTCCCAAATTGCTGGCATTTCTTTCACCAACAATTACACGCACCCTCCCCCATCAAAACAGCAGTGCCCTAAATTAGATGCAAATAGCATTACTGGTCGTTGTAGTTTCGTGTTTCTCTGCATTATTATCAGTGTATATTCTGAATTATATCAATATATATTCTGTATATTTTATATACATATATATGTATCAGGCAAGGGAGGCAGGAGACCAGCATGGCTGAGTAGGAACCTGCTGGTTAAACTAAAGAGAAAGATGGCTGAAGCAAGGACAGGGAAGTCACCCAGGAAGAGTATGGAAACAAAGTTCAGTTGTGGAGGGAGACCAAGATGAGGCTGGAACTGAACCTGACAAAGGAAGCAAATAACAGGAAGAGCTTCTAAAGGTATGATAACCAGAAAAGGCAAGTCAGAGAAGGTGTACAAGCTGGACAAGCTCAAGAAGTGGACCTGTGGAAATCTCAAAAGGTGGAATAAGACCAAGTGCAAAGTGCTGCACCTGGGTTGGGGCAATCCCAGGTATCAACACAGGCTGGGGATGATCAGATCAAAACCAGCCCTGCTGAGAAGGACTTGGGCATTCTGGTGGATGAAAGGCTGGGCACGAGCTGGCAGCGTGTGCTCACAGCCCAGAGAGCCTGGGCTGCGTCCAAAGCACTGAGGGCACCAGGGTGAGGGAGGGCATTCTGCCCCTCTGCTCCACTCCAGTGAGAGCCCACCAGCAGTGCTGCATCCAGCTCTGGGGTCCCAGCACAGGAAGGACATGGACCTATGGGGGTGAGTCCAGAGGAGGCCACCAAGATGATCAGAAGGAAGGAACACCTTTCTTATGAGGAAAGGCTGAGAGAATTGGGATTGCTCAGCCTGGAAAAGAGAAAGCTTCAGGGTGACCTCATTGTGGACTTCCAGCACCCAAAGGGAACCTACAGAATAGACAGAGAGGGGCTTTTTACAAGGGCATGTAGTGACAGGACAAGGGGGAATGGCTTCAAACTGAAAAACAGTAGGTTTAGATTAGATATTTAAAAATTCTTTACTGTGAGGGTGGTGAGGCCCTGGCAGAGGTTGCCCAGAGAAGCTGTGGCTGCCGCATCACTGCAAGTGTTCAAGGCCAGGCCTGATGGAGTTCTGAGCAACCTGGTCTGGTGAAAGCTGTTCCTGTCCATGATAGAGGAGTAGGAACTAGATAATCTTTCGGGTCTCTTCCAACCTAAGCCATTCTATGATTCTATTATTCTAGGGAATATATATTTCAGTATATATTTATCAGCATATATGCCGAATTATTTCCTGTTAATACGCTTGCTACTATATTAGCAAATATTAACATATTTTTATATTTTTCAAAACAGTTTACAATCCAGAGGGCCTGCTGTACTCCTCTGGAGGGGCTACTGTACTCCAGTTTAGTCTCAGTTCAGAAAAAATGGGGTTTTATACAAGCATGAGTAAATGTAAATAAACCAAACTTTCGGTCTTGTATACATGTGTCAGTCCATTTTAGTCCCTTTAATTCTCTTCACTGGGCAATTATATTTGCAAGTGTTTTATTTACTATTTATAAACTATTTCATTCTTCAATGATTCAGTGGTCATTTTTTGCCAAAATTTCTTTTAAAAATCCATGTGTATTTATAGCAATGTATTTTTAATGCAAAATGGAAGAAAGGCAGAAGTCCTCTATTTTTCTCCAAAAAAAAAGCTCTTACCCAGCCTCTAATTTTCACCACATAACCTCATCATTTCTGCAAGGACCTCTTGAAATTCATTCTATGGAATTAAAAATAAATTACATGTATACCACTGATGGTGTTTTAATGGAAATAATAGAATTGTGGAGGTACTGGATTGAAGAAAAGCAAATGAAGGAACAAAATATTCATGAAAAATAATGAAGAAGAGTTATGAAATTTACTCTTGCATAAATTTGACTTCTATTTCCAAGAAAAGAATCAGAGTTAAAAAATTGCAACACTATTTCAGGATAATAGTAGAGCTGACTGAATAACAAGAAAAATATTTCATAGAAAAATAATTCCAACATTGTTTCTATTCCACAGTGTACTGGAAGTCAGACTCATTTTCTGTTAAAAATAAAAATGAATTTTCACGTTTTAAAATCAATATGAGAATTAACACTGAAACCTCAGCTGAAGCTAAGCAAATTCAAGCTAGGAAAAAGATTTATGCAGTGAACACAATTAACCCCAGAGCAATTTACCAAGGTTTGTAGTGGATTTTCTATTATTAGAAATGCTTAAACCAAGATGGGAGTGAGGTTTTGGTTTTTTCTGTCTGTTTTTTTTCACCCTGAAAAGATAATCTATCATCCAAGCGGAGCCACTGGACTTGAGGTAAGTTCTAAACAGGTTCAGATTGTACAATGACCATATGAAAGCCCATCAGCCTTTAAAATTCTACAGAGGAATAGTTAATGACATTAGGAAGAAATAGCTTGGGATTTCATTTTTGTCAAGAATTACACAAATGTGATCATGAGGTACAGTTTTGAAAACTTTTCTGAAACTGATTTACGAATACCAATATTTGGAGATGTGCCTAAAATCGAATTAAAATGGCTGATCCCAAGTGATCAGTAACAAGATAAGGAGTTTCTCTCTAATGAGTTTGAATATCACTAATACTTTGCATATTCTGTTATTTATAGTGCTTTCAAGCTCTTTGGAAAGGTCCAAAATCATTATTTTCCACTTTTTAGAGTTGGATGAATTGAAGCCCTGATAAACAAGATAACTTCCTTAAGGTCATACATCTTGTCAGAAATAAAATTATAGTCTCATATCAAATTTGTTTCTGCAGCCACTAAATGATGTGAGCACTGCAGCACTCTTGCTGTATAGGTAGCACAGTAATGAAGGAAAACTGGGTTTGGAGGTATGTGCCTAAGCCTCACTTTTACTCTCATATGTGGACATCGTGTGTTTCCCAAGCCAAATGTTTCTTTTGCAGTGTTCACCAGCCTAGATGAAAGTGGTCATTCATCATAGTGTGAGCTACGAGGGAGGACAGATGAAGAAAAAATAATGACATTACTGCTAGTCAGAACATCTGAATCTCTCAGTACATTTGCTCCTTTAAATATCTGCTGTCTTGTAATCTCCTTGGAGCCAAACTGAGTTTTATTCTGTTCTTTGTATTGCATTTTTGGCACTTAATAAATGAATGATTTTCAACAGTATTCAGGAAAAAAAAAAATCACATTTCACCACTGTTTGACAAGCGTGACATATCAGACAGTATTTGGAGTCACCATCACAAGCGATTAGAAAAGTTTCCTAAATGCAAAGGTTTAATGAACATTTATTCTCAGAACCATTATAACTCAATATGTAAACAAAAACACTCTTTTCCCTGAAAAATCCCACTGTGAAAGATGTTTTATAGTATTCAAATGTTAATTCAGTGGAGTAATGCTCGAGTTTACACACAGCCATCTCCCCTCCTGCACACAGGAACCTCTCCTTGTAAATGTGAAGGTCAGGCTACAGTCAGAGAAACCATTCTCTTTGAGAGGTTAAACATCCATTTGGCAGCCCAAATGTACACTAAATCACCTCAGCTCAGGGAGTCCTCTCAAAACCTTTTCACAATCCCTCATTTGTACCCCAAAAAATCCAGATCATATCTCCTGCAAGTCTGAGCTAAACACAGCCCTGGTACCCAGGCAGGAGATCACAAAGCCCTTGTGCCTTTCTTAGGGGAAGCTCTTGCCATAGGAGCAGCAGTTAGACACAGTAAAGTCCTGTCTTGAAAAGTAGCTGCCCAACAAAAAAATCAAGAAAGTAGCATTAATATTAACATTGGTGAAGACTAAACTACGTATAGTATATAATGATTTACATAATTAAAGTGATTTAAAAATTTAATGCAAAGTAAAGAGATCAACTAGTAAAAAATTATTTTAATGGACTTTCAAAAATATTCTGAACAGATATATATATATCTGTATCTGTTCTTAATACTGTGGATTGTAAAGAAACTGCAATACTTTGCATTCAACACTAAGTAATTTATGCATTCAGTGAGAGGACAATCCTATTTTACATGGATTTATGAAAAAAGATGGAACCCACCGAGTGCACATTTCCAATTCAGACTGTTTTCCTAGACACGTGCCCTGAGAGCATTTGGGATAACCACAGAATTATACAATTGTTTGGATTGAAAGGAACCTTAAAGATCATTTCTTCCCAACCCTCCTGCCACGAGCAAGGAACACCTTCCACTAAAAGGTGAAGTGAAAACAGAGATTTACCAGTTCACTTACCACAAATATTCAGTGTCAAAGGGAAACAGCACAGCAACCCTGGGTTCTATCCCTGCCTTCATAAAAAGTCAGTGTTGTTGTCACGTATAACAATGTTGACCTAAAGAAATTGTCTCCTTTCTACTAGCAAGTCACTGGAGAACTACATTTATATAATGATTATTTATATGATATTTGTTATGTATTTTTAAAAGTGGTTCCTATTTTTATATTAAACTCTTGCCACAACCTCTCCAAATCACCTCCAAAGTAAAAAAAAAATACTTTTAAATAATTTAGATATCCATCCACCAGAAAAAGATTCAACGTCTGTGCAGGGCAGTTATTCTGTCACTTCTACAGGTGGTTTAAAGGCTTATCTGAAATAGAGCTGAAAAACTATTATTTTTTTCCTGCTGCCTAATAAATCTAAATTAGGATGAAAAAGAAATAAATTGCACTTTAAAAAAGGGTAAAGCTCCATCACAGTGCAAAAAAGATTTCAGAATCGAAAACATACCTCTTGGCAGCTCCTAGGACTTCAATTCCATCTTCATTCTCTTTGACTTTTAAGTATTCACTACTCCAACAAGCTCCTTTATTACTTAGCTGTAAGATTCCTTTTTTCATGGTTGTACTTTGGTCCTTTACTTCTTGAGTGTGACAGTGGAAATGTGGTATGATCTGCCGTTGAATTAAATATAGTAAACAGCTCATTGGAAATTAGTTTCTGGTCATCTGACTGAGTTGAGCCTCTAGATTAATTGCTACTGTAGAGTTTGCCACTGGACTTAACAATGGCAATCAGCACTTCTGGTTATGTGTTTTTATGAGTAACTTCTGCTTCAAAGCTGAGAAAAACCACCATAGTTCGGTCTAATAAAAGGGTGAGGAGCAAACTAAGCTATCAGGATCTGTTTCACCTGCATAATACATTGAAGGGTGGTCTGGGGCATAGGAAATCCAATAGCAGTGAGTTGCAAAATTGCTTTTTTCTTCCAACACCCTGAAATACTGTATTGTCTCAACGTGCCTTAAATAATACCCCCATTCTCCTTAGATACATTGATATGCCCACAATTATGTAAGGAAAACATATTTACATATTTCTGCTAACTTCTCTTTCTTTGTGCATTTACAATTATACAAGCTGTTAAGACTGATACACAAACAGAAAAATTTACCTAATTTTTGGTAAGTTGAATATCTAACCTAATACATGTCTGTGTTTCGATAAATATATGCAACTACAATAAACAAAATTTGCAGTTGTATTTGTTGTCCCTTAGATGATCACAAGTTAGAAGACTAAGCCAATTACTGGTACTTTGCTACGGCTTATGACTGCTTTGTTGGAGAATTCTGACACCTTACAATTTGCTGTATATTGTGCCAAACTACACAGGCCCTATGGCTGACTGGTTGACCACTTCCACTTCAATAAACAAAATGCCTTCTAGAACTTCACAACAAACTCTTGCATATATCTCTCACCTTATTGAGTCCCCAAGCCCCGTTTCATTCTGATAACAACATGAATATCAAATTCTTGCTGCTGCCCTGCAAGGACTGATGATTTCCTTCAAACTATGTTGGCATGCAGAGAGAACACCTCCACCAAAGTTTCAAATGCCATTACTTTATCCTTTAAACATTTTCTTGACTTTACTTCTGCAATGGTATTTACAAATCTCTTCCATCTGGTATTGATTGGGAATTATAAGCTCTGCTTTAAAATTCCAATGTTCATTTAGCTCTTTCCCCACTATAACCTCATTTCCCTGCTTACATCCTGGCACACCTGGAGGCATCAATGGGACCCAGGACCAGAGGTTGTGCCTATACTTGTAGTTTAAATGTGCCTGAGACTATACTATGGCATGGAGGTAAGTAAGAAGAGAATGGTGTGCAACCACACTATAAACCATGTTGAGCATCCAAACAGGCAGGACATGTGAGGGAGTGGTCCCTCACCTGCACTAATTCCTGGGCTATGTGTGGGAATCATCTGAGTAAGTTCTACCAGACAGAAAAAAAAGCCCTGCCAGGAAATGTTCTCCCAGTGTATGAGCAGAATGACAGTGCTTGGGGATATCCTGGATGCTGCTTAATTTACAAATACAGCCACAGCAAACTCTCTTACTTCCTAGTTGTTCATATGGGGCTTAAAAGAAACCAGTACAGGTGTTTATGTCCCAGGTACTTCTGCAATATGTAACAAATATAACTGCGTAGAACCTACTTTTCTGTAGGAAACAGTTGTTTTATATAACTTCCCAAACTGAAAAAAATACACCTATAGAGTGCAATGTCTTATTCTGATGGCCATATGAAATGATCAGTCTCATCAGGAGCTGATAAGAGATCAGACACTGAAGCTGATTTCAAGTACTTGAAAACTGAAGGCATATGAACGCTAGATGTGGCTGTGTCTCAGCTGGAACAGTGAAGTACAAATCATAAGAGGTGTTATTTGATTTAAGTTGATTGAGTGTTGCCAGCAGGTTGAGGGAGGTGATCCTTCCCCTCTGTTCTGCACTGGTGAGATCACAGCTGGAATTCTGTGCCCATTTCTGAGCTCCCCAGTAGAAGAGAGGCATGGATATACCAGAGAAAGTCCAACAAAGCACCATGTGATGAAGGGTTGGGAGAGCCTCACCTGTGAGAGACCTGTGACAGTACAGCCTGGAGAGGACAAGGCTCAGGGGATCTCTTCTATGTATGTCAGTGCCTGCAGGAAGGGTTTGTAGAGGACAGTCAGGCTCTTTCCAGTGATGCCCAGTGACAGACAGGGAGCAATGGGCACAAACATAGGAGGTTCCCTCTGAACACCAGGAAATGTTTTTTTAGCCTGGAGGTGACTGTCATAGGTTATTCAAAAACGTTTTGAAATCTTCAGTGCTTTCAGATATCTATCTTATGGAGAAGGTCCTAAACAACCTGCTTTAGGCAGCTTCACTTGAGCACTTTTGGACAGAGTGATCTTCAGAGGTCTCTTTAAATTTCAGCCATTTTGTGCTTCTGTGATTATCAAACTTCCCACACAAATTTGAAACCAGATGAAGTTCAGCAGAATGCTATTTCTCTCATATTTATGTATTAATTTAGATGTAAACAAAAAATGTGGATGCTGAGGAGTTCCACAGGGAAAATTATTCACCATTAACTGCTGACACAAATTATCAAGTCCTTTTCTCTGTACTGTACAGGTTCACAGTTGTTGTTTTTTTTGGGTTTTTTTTAGGGGTATAAATACCATTGCAATTATAATAAAAGCAGTTTCCAGATCTATGTTCTGATGTGCCAGGTACACATGCAGAATTTCTTCAGGCATCTACAATGGGAACAGCATACTATTAAAGATGACAAAATGCTTTAAGTTCTAAGGTTCAGAATCTTGGTCACGATTTAAATAACCTGCATAACAGAGAACATAAAAATTTCAGTGGCAAGATATGAATATATATTCTAGCTTTTGACATGTCATTTACAATTGCAAACAGAAGCTATTAGAATGAAAAGAAGAAAATGTCATGGAGCGGAAACTGGGGTGTACTTGGACTTTTTCTATCTGTACTTCAGTCAAGAGGTCTATTTTTTAGTTCCCTAAAATCATCATATTTTGTCTTACATGCTTTATTGATGGCATCAATAAAGGCAATATTGTTCTTAAAATATTTTCATTTCACCTTAATGACACTGACATCACTACAATTCCTAATGGATTCCTTTGTTCTTTATATGTTCATATATATTCAGGTATACTTCTCAGCACTCTCAAGAAACCTATTACATAAAAAACTGCTGTGGTTTGTTTGTTTTTCTGAGTAAGATTAGTATTCACAAAAAGGCTATGACAGCAAACATTTAACTCTATCTATCATTGAGAAGAGAAGAAACGCAGTTCTCCAAGATTTTTCACAAGTACCTCTCAATCCTACATGGTTAGGGCTGCATAGAAATCTCTGTCTAATAATTTTCTCTAGGAAGGATGTAAAACATCATCAGTGATTACATAATATGGGTGCACCTTTCATGAACCTGAATAAGACCAATGGCCTGTTTCAAACTAGACAAGACCATCTTGCTTCAGACTTCACAGCAGCACAGAACTCTACATCTCATTACATAGCCCTGAATGCATGTTTCAGGGGTTTTCAAGAGTTGAAGTCAGTAGCTCTCTTGCTGGCAAATAGAAATACATTGTATCTGAAAGAGACAGTGTTATGTATTTGTCAACATTTTCCTTTCAGTTTGGCAGCATAAATTCTGAGGATGAGTGAGTGAGTGGATGGGAAAAGAGCCCAAGTCCCACGAGGGAACTGACATGTCAGTGCCCACTGTTGACTAGAAGCTCCTTAGCATGCTGCTATGAATCAAAAGACATTTCTACTTTCACACGTACACAGATCCGTTATAAAAGACATCCCAGAGCTCTGTTTCATCTTGCTTGCCTTACAATGTTTATATGCTGCCACTGGGACAGAGAACAGATGTGATAGATTAACTAGCAATAAATCATATGGCAGTGAACACACAGCATTATCATTCTGAAGAGGTAGCATTAAGTATTGCTCTAGAAAAAATGATAACATTTCCCTGTAAATAAATGTTTCTTTGTCCCATACATGACCATCCCAGCCTGTGCCCCAGTCTCCAAACAGTAGTGCTTTACTTCACTTTTAAAAACTGTGTTAAGTATTTGCTCAGGTTCAACGAAAATGAAGATTAATCACAGTCTTCAAAGCTGTGATACCGAACGCCATGTCCCACCATTTTCTCTATCATTAAAGCTGATGAAGAAAAAGTTTCTTACAACTGGTAGAACTCCCACCAACAAATCAGCAACAAAAATGAAGCCCTGCCAGTCCAGTCACATCCTCCCCAGGGAGCACTTCTACTCCCCCAGCATCTATTTTCTGATGGCAAGATGCCGACTCTTACAACCTCCACAACAAACCCAGGAGTCACAACATCCCTCATTAGTATTTGCACACCATCTGGTGACTATTACTGAATTAACTTCTCACAGAAAATAAGTTTTTAGAATATAAGCATAAAATTAAGACTTTGATATGAAATATTACTCTTCTCCTCCCTCTCCCCACCCCAAAAAATTGCAGAATTTCTAAAAGGGAAGAAAGAGGAGTGTGAGAAAGACACAATTAAAAAAGTAAAGTCTTTCAAGTGCCCCCCATTGTCCTTCTTCCCAATTTATGATGGTATAAATTAGTGCACACATGGGCTGTTTGGGTACAGCTCTAAATTTTTTTCATTTGGGAAGGGAAGGGGAAAAGCAAGAATGTTTATGTAGTTTGATTTCTTTGCATTTCTTTTAGTGGTATTTTTTTCAAAGGGAAGAAAATCCTGGCAACACATATTAACCAACCATTTGATTTCACTGATTGCAATTAGAAACTAATCACCAACTACAATTTAGAGCAAAGCTGTGACAACGCAATATAACTGACATGGTATTTATTAGTTAAAATAGAAACAAGTTCTCCCCAAACAAACCAGTGATATAACTGTCTATTCAGATAAACCACTAGGTTTCAAAGAAGCAGAAATTTTGATGTTATGGCAATTTTAAGGAAAACAGCTGTTCAGGTTACATGCATGCTGTATCTTTTAAATTAAATACATTGGTAATATTAAAGGAATTTTAATGCAACTGCAAAAAATTAAAAATAAAATACCAAGGACCATATGGTACTCCCATAAAACATTTATGTCCAAATATTTGCTCTCATTCTTATCCAATGAAAACAAAGTCCCAACTAGGAAGCAGAACTCATTTCTCTTTAACAACCAGTAAAATATCCCCCTGCCAAATTGCAAACTACAGCAAGCAAATTTCTCTGTGCCAATCATAACTGAAGTCAAACTTTGTCAGAGAAAGCAGAATGTATTTCAAAAGTTGGACCAAAATATTTTGCAATTCACCAAAAGACTCCACTGTACCACAGTCCTTGTAAAAAACTCCAGTGAGGATGATTTTTCTCTCCAAAATACTTAAAATCTTTACATGTTAATACTGAAATGTATGGGTTAGTGATGCCCAGCATATGCACAGCTGTTTGTAAGATCAGAATCTAAGCACAACTGATGATGATTTGTTCCTTAATCAATACTTTAGCCAAGAGAGATTGAAAGACATTTGAATTGCTGGTCCTGGAAATGTGAGATGTCTGATTTCAAGTTTAGGGGATCCAGATTCCACAGGTTAAACCTCTTCAGTTATAATTCTGAACATTCTGGCCCAAATCCAACAAAACACTTAAACACATGCTTGACCTAAAACACAGAGACAGCTGCAGAGAACTTAAAAGTTAAGAATTTACAGGACCAAGGAAAGAATGCTTAATACCATTCAGGATCAAGCCTAAATACCATCAATCTCTTTAAAAGCCTTTGATTTCTGAAGGTTCTTCCTTCTATAATTTAACATAGAGCTATATGACAATCTGACTGCTCTGTTCAAACCTGACTGGCATCAGGTTCATCTATATGAATCTTTCATAAACAAAAAAAATGAAACCATGATGAGTTTTCTGTAATTTTAGCAGGGCGGAAATGTAAGCACTCTCTTAGTCTAAAGAAGGAGCCTTGAGTACAAAACATGACAACAAAGCATGCTGATCTTTGACTTCAGTACAACCTAGCCCTTAATTTAAGCTATGCCATAACAGACCAAGACAGCATTGTTATTAAAAGAAATTCACACAAACTCAAAAACATAAATAAATATCAAACAGACTTTTTAAAAACAAGTAGAAGCTTTTCACTTGTGGTTTCGAACAGACCTTTTGCTTTGTATAAGATGCTCACCAAGTACATCTCATGTATAGACTCAATCGAGTCATAAACAGCACTGCTGATGCAATCACACTCATCAGAGACTCTGTTACTGTGGGTGTCACTGCCCAGAGCAGCCAGCTCAGGGCACATGAGCTTGTCCTGAGGGTACCTTTGGACCAGGCAGTGGAGCTCAGCACCCACATCCTCAAAGCACAATTCACTGGGCTCTAGCACCAAATTTTCACTGATTAGAAGTCCCTGCAGCTGCGCCTTACGGGATTCATCCCTTCTGAAAAACAGGACTTACTGACCATATTAACACTTTACAGTGCTGGAGCACTGCTACTCTGTGAGGGTGAACCACTCTCACTCCTGACCAGCACCACGGTGCTGCTGCTCAGTGCTTACCTCCCGGAGCATCCGTCACAGGGGAGGGGACAGCTCCATCCAAAACCCTCCATCAATGACAATCATACTCATGTTCCACAGTATTTTCAGCTACTTCATTCTTCTGTCAGGTTAATATGAGGTGGCTTTAGGCCTGCATTTCTTTGCTGTGCTGTTTTGACTTCTGAAAACAAAGAGTCTTTGAATCATAAAATAGTTTGGGTTGAAAGCTCATCAAGTACCCCTCTGCTATGGACAGGAACAGGTTTCACTAGACCAGATTGCTCAAAGTCCCATCCAGACTGTCCTTGAACACTTCCAGGGATGGGACATCCACAATTTGCCTAGGCAACCTCTATCAGGGCCTCACCAGACTCACAGTAAAGATTTTCTTTCTAATATCCAATCTAAGCCTACTCAGTTTCAAACCAAAGTGTCGATTCCTCCATAATTCTCAGTATTTTTTCCTCATGCATATTAAGGGAATTATAATTTTCAGAGACACTTTAGTGTAAGGGTAGCACAGACTTTAAGAGAGGAGGATATCTATTGTTTTTTATGAAGGCATTTCTCCAAATAGAAAACTAGTTTGATTTTTTTTCTCTTAAAAGAGGGAACTAAGCTTCTTCCTACAGATTTTTATCAGAAAAAGATAAGGCTGAAGAGGCATTGCTGTGATGAAAAGTGACCCTTATGTGTAACTCAGAATGCAGATGTTTGTTTTTTTAAGAAAAATAATTGTTTTGAACACAGATTTTTAACAGAAAAGCCTATACAATATATATGTTTTCTGCTGTAAGGATTCATAGTGTTAAAAAACCTACATAAACTGTTCCACCGATTTTGAAATGTGTATTACAATGATTCATTTAAGAATGTGCCCTCAATTTCCCGCTTCAGAGTGTTGCTTTGCTTTTGTCTGTAACCTTCTAGAATTTTCTTCTCTATTTTAGTTCTTGTATACCAGGATTAAGTAACCTCCTCTGATAAGAAAACAGATGGAGATCTCAGAATCTTTCATTGCAAAGCATATTTTTAAAAAAATATTGTAACCATTCTTTTTTTTTCCCTTCCAACACTCTCCAAAATATTATCTTTCTTAAAAAGTGTGTGCCAAAACTGAACTCAAGGCCCCATTAGATTTTCATCAGACCCCCAAAATAATATCATTTTCCCATCCTTTACTTGAGATTTCTTCATTTGATATTGAAACATCACATTACATTCCCTACTGTGTTAGCTGGCAGCTCACCTTTAGCTGATTATTTACCAGAAGTCAAAAGCCTTTCAAAGCCACAGCCAGACCAGAACAGGGTCTCCATTTTCCAAACACTGGCTTTGTCCCAAATTCGTCTCCATTTGGCCATAGTACACCACACATTGCCCACCTCCACTTACCTAAACAAGAAATCTGAGATCACTGTTTATCAATAATCTGTCATGTTCATCTTCAGCCACTTTCCCGTATCTGTAATACTTATGAGTAATACAAATTTTTTATCCAAAACAGTGCCATTGAATAACAAGTTAATTTTATATCAAAGTCGGTCAGTTAACTATGAAGCAGATCCAGTAAATCTCTTGGCTCATGCTTAAACCTTAAGCACTTTACTCACACTGTTGTTAAGTACCTTGTTGTCTGCACACCCAGGACTCGGCTACAGAAGGGAAATAAAATACACTAGCACAATCAATCTGTACAGCCAGGATTCCAGGTTTGGCGTGTCATTCAGAGATTAGCCAGCAATAATGTTTAATAAAAACAGCAAAAGCTGAATTCAGACTGAGAAACGATTCACTAAAACACTGCATCCTTTTTATAGAAAGTGTTAGGATTCTTTTATCTCGTTCTTGTATTTTGTGTAATACCTGTACATGAAAACCTGGGGTTTAGACAATAAAATTCTTCTTGCTTTGGATATGTATTTTTTTTTTAATTCACTCTACTTACACAGGAAAGGTCACAGCCACTCTGCTTGCACTGTGCTTGGGAGGGTTAATCCCCCTACCTGGGTTTGTGCTTGAGGATACAGTTTTGGCTTAGAAAAGAACATTGTTTCAAAAATCCTTATTTCTATACACCCACATCTCCCCCTCCCCCCAACCTAGTTCACAATTTTTATTATTACTATTATGATGATTTAGTTTTAAAAGAAAGACCATTTTTATGAGTTCATAACACTCTCTCTGAAAGGAAACCGAAAAAAAGGAAAATGTGTACAAATTTAGAATAGTCATCCTATATCAACTTTTCATGCTGGATGCTATCTTAAAGGATACTGCTTAGTTTTGCCTTCAAACTTGTCTTTTCATAAACACATGGACAAATTTATTTAAAACCTGTCATAACTTAAACCACCAAATACTTTGTATACACACAATAGGATTTTCTGTTGTCTCTGTCACAGGCAATAGCATTAGTCAAGCTATGGCTAGAGTACTGTAGAGATATCAATTAGCTCTCTCTTGTTCTCTGAATTAAAAATTGCACTTCAGAGACAGAGATTCAACAGTTCATCCAGACTAAATCCAAGATATTTTTGTATTTGTAATCACATCCTTTAGATATTTTTAGTCTTATTCAAGTTCCCCTGAAAGGAGGTACAATATAAGTGCTGCTTCTATGGGCCACCTTTAAAGCAAGGGCATAGAGCATTACTTCATCTTTCATTATGTATATCACACATTTCTAAATGTGATATCAATGTAGTGTAAGCTGCTAAATACATCCTCATTTGCATATATGTAGAGTGAGATTTGCTGTTACTTCCACAGCTAGCTAATGCCATATCTTAGTGGTATTACACAGAAAATGTAAATTGGGGAATCCCTGATTTATCTTGTACAGCAGAAGAAAACCCTGATTTACAATTATTTAGGTTTTGAAATCTCTAATATATGAATAATGGCAGGGAAAAAGGGGCTGGATGCATTTTTTCAAATGATTCATGTGAGAGAAAATAAATTCCCATGTTATTTTATGTATTAATTTTACTCGGGTCACAGGAAAACAGCTACACTTTCATTAATGAAATGCTCTTAGGCTAATTTCCATTTGTATGCAAGCAACATCATCAGGTTTAGTACACGCACACAGTCATACATACTTATACCGATATCTGCATGAGAAGAAAGCGAACAGGCTGTTGATTTATTACACACAAATTGAATGAATAAGATAACATTTTATTAGCAAGATACCATTATAAAAATGACTATAAATGGATACAATACAATACAAGTGGTATATTGCCTTATCAGTAAATCTACTGTAAGTTAGGACCTGGTACATGTTGTAATAAAAAGATAATTAAAAGTATTGAATCACAGAACCATACCAAGAAATAGCCCAGTAACAACAAGACCCATTAGTGAAACAGTATGTACTGCCAGCCAGGTTCAAGAAAGACTAAGAAGTGTAGTCAGTTTTTAAAGAAGCATAAAATAAATCTGAAGTCCAGGCAGTAAAAGAATAAAGAAGGGGAGTATTTTTCTGACTTTCTCTAAAACAGACTAGAAAATAGCTTGGCAGGAGGATTTCTTGTTTGAGGACTTTATCTTATATCTTTAGTGAGTGTATTTTTGAGAAGGTGGTATTCACACTCTTCAACAGTTGTAATATAGCTGTAGAAATATTTCAGAGGGCTTTTTTCGTAGGTTGGGGGTGTTTTTTAGTTGGGTTTGGTTTTGCTTTTTGGGGCTTTTGTTTGTTTGCTTGTTTGTTTATCTGTTTTTATGAACAACACTGTCTAGCTTTGGAAATAAACACTGTCTTCTGGTCCTCAGCCCTCTCCCTTTCCCCTCAGGTCAACTGCTTCCCCTCCCTCCCTGTGGTTAGTTTAATATGGAGATGCTGCCTGCGCCTTGCACAGAATAAGCATACAACATTCTCTCCTGGGAGTTGGTTCATGCAAAACACTGCCCTGCTGAGAGAGTGGAAATTTACCCATAAGACATTCTTCCAGCAGCAAGACTCCAGAGGAAACCTGATCAGAATTTTTAAAGACATGCCGTGATTTTCTCTATAATTTGTTCAAAGTTTCAAGGAGAAAAAATATAAACCAAATGTTTAAGGTTTGTTATACTTGGTCTTGACCAGAAACAGATTGAGATATAATCTTGTTTGGGGATAGAAATTGAGAAGAAGACAGCAGTGGATCATTTTCCACAGATTTTGTGCTGCTATGTGTTCTCCTATGATTTCTTTTTGGTTTTTTGTTCTTTCTTCTGACTATCAGTTTATAGTCTCTGCAGCACTTCAACTGATCAATACACCAGCTCTCCCCCTTCCACACACAGGCAGAATCTTACTTGCTTTAAGACAGGCTGATGGTATTTGCAAAGTAAAAAACATTTCTTTTTACTGCTTAAGTTTTTATGACTGATTTATTAAGAAATTATACCTCCAAGTAACACAGAACATAAGAAAAGTGATAATTTTTAAGTTATTATTTCTTAAATACCCCTGAAAAATTGTGTAGGAGAATATTGAATATCAAATCTCTTTTAAGAAAGAAACCTTTAATTTTGGGCCTGATCCAAAGTCTAATGAATGCTCCTCCTTACTTGTGAGTTCAACTCGAACCAGATTTTTATTGTTTAATCTTACCCCGATCGATTTCAGCAGCACAGCTCCCACAATCTTTTATTATCACAATAAATTTAACTTTTATATTTTCATAGTATCTACAAGTTGCAACTAAGGTAGGATCCAGTATGCCAAGTGCTATTTAGAAACTCCTTTTTAAATGACAAGCCCTTTCCCTCCTTCAGAGGTTTCAGTTGTTTTGTCAGTTTGCAGACACAGCCCACAGTCGCGCATCATGCAATGCATGATCAGACCTGATCAGTCAGTGAAGTTTGTCACGTGAATAAGGACTTTGCAGAACTAAACCTTTTCTTGCAATGATTCTGTGATTCAATACTTTTAATTACTTTTTTATTACAACATCATTAGGAGAGGAAACACTTCTCACTTTTAATCTTAAGCAAACAAGCATCACTAAATAAGGTACAATACAGAAACTCTTTTTTCTCCCCTCACTTCCTGCAGAGGTAGGGAGAATGTTTCACCCTTCTCTGCAGCAGTACTGAGACACTACATACATTCTGGTGAACAGGTTTTTTAAAGTATATTAAAAGTGGATCTAGGAGTTATAAAAATCATGTGAGGGAAGGAGAATTTAACAATGAGAGTTCAAATTTGGTGTGTGTAGATGAGCAAAAGAAGACTGAGATGTGATTACAGCACTTAAGATCCTTAAAAGAAGAAATCATCAAGGTGTAAATGACTTCTAAATTCTGCAGAAAAAGATGGAATGGGGAACCATGACTGGAATTTATATACAGATAAAATAAATATGAAAAGGAAAGTACAATTGTATCAATAGCAGCAAAAGATTCTTGGAAGTACTGAGAGAAGTGGTGGATTCCCTCTGTCCAGATGAATTTGAATCAAAATCAATGAGAAAATCAACACTAGCCAAGCAAATATAATGAGATAATTGAAGAGATAATCAGGAAATTCTGTGGCCTAGACAAAAGACATCTAACTACAGTACTGACAAATATAAAGACCAGAAAAAGTGCTTGTTCAGATGAAAATAGAGATTTTTATTTCATTTTGGTACTAAGAAATTTACATTTCTGCTAAAAAGTTTCTGCTTTGGAGAAACATGCTCCTGTATATATCAGCTCCTGTAGGGTACTTGGTACTTCACTACAAACCCCATTCTTTGAACTCACCACTATAAGTCTTCCATATCTCTTAAAAATTCAGGTAGTATGGACCTTTCTAGACCATCTCACATCGAAACCATGAACCTACAACAGTTCATGCCTCCACTGGAAGCTTCCCTTTCGCTGTAAAATATCTGATGCTAGGCACAAAAGCTACACATACGGTGCAAGTTTCAGCTCAATAACATAAAGTAAACAAGTCACTCCCAAAACAAATGTCAATACTGAATGGTATGACTCTTCTGCCCCATTCACTTGGGGGAGAAATAGGTGTCTCTCAGTGAGCCAGGAAGCTTGCATGCCAAATGAGCAGCTAACACAGCTTAAACAACAAGGAATCCTTGGCAAAGACATGTTGCAATTCATGCACTTCTTGAGAGCTGAGGCACTGTGTTCAGCAAAACACTTTCAATACAT
>WEKY01056100.1:0-10930 GCA_013390045.1 Picathartes gymnocephalus
ATTTAGGGAAGGGATTTAGGGAATGGAAGGGAGAGGAATTCATAGAATGATGGCTGGTTTGGGTGGGAAAGGACCTTAAATCCCATGTTATCCCACCCCTGCCATGGCAGGGACCCTTCCCCCTGTCCCAGGCTGCTCCAGCCTGGCCTGGGGCACTGCCAGCAAATCTGGGAATTCCATCCCAGCGCCTCCCCGCCCTCCCAGAGAAGGATTCTGAGCACTGGGATCAGTGGGGCTGGGTGGGATGGGGTGAGCCCAGGGCCTGGGACCCCTCCCAGGTGCCCCCCCCGTGCTGGGCCAGCCCCCCCAGCCCTTCCTGCAGGCTGGACCAGGAATGTAAATATGAGTATTCAGAAATGTAAAGCAGCAGGTGCAGCCAGGCTCTGCTGAGGGTGTGTTCAACGGGAGAAGGACCCGAACAGCTCTCTATGGAAACTCCATCTGTAGCTTTTCATGGGATGTTGAGGGGGTTTTTTTCAATTAACAGCATGATTTATTTTAAAAAGTACAGATACTCTTGTAAAGGACGGCTCTATGCAATTAAATGGCAAAGTGTATTAAGGCCATTGATAAAAATGTAAAGATTTCAGTAATTCTAGGTTTCATCTGAGTAAGTTCAGAACAAAAACCTTGTCCTGTGGAGTTCTTCATGTTCCGTTTCCGACGGGAATATTCTTGCTCGCAATTGCTCTTTCTTTTGGGTTCTTCTTCCTTTGCTCCCATTTCCCCTCTCTTTTCCCCCAGCTCCTGCAGCTCCTGATGTTCCAGGGGCTCTCACTGCACATCTCCCCAGAGCCACAGGCCTCCCCAGCCCCAGGGCAGAGCTCCCAGCAGGGCAGGCAACGCCTGCTGCTTCCATTTATTTCCCCAAAATTCCTTTACAACCCCCCCCGTGCTCATCTTGCCTTCCATTAACTGCTGCTTGTAGAGCCTTGACATTTACATAGGAAAATTCCAATGTTTGGATCAATTTGCACTCCACGGATCTGATTCATTTACTGAGGAGATCAATGGATGTCTTGACCTCTGCCAGACACTGCCAGCTGGCCAGAGCTTCCTCCAAAGGAATCTCCCCCTGGATCCCTGGCAGTGCCCCAGGCCAGGCTGGAGCAGCCTGGGACAGTGGCAGTGTCCCTGCCAGGGCAGGGCTGGCACTGGGTGGGCATTAAGGTCCCTCCCAACCCAACCCAGTCTGGGAATCCACAATTCCGTGAGGCCTGGATAAGCTGAGCTGTCATTTAGGTACTTTTTTTGTGGCAATGGTGTTACAGGAACTTTCCATCACTAATTCAAACGTCTCCCTGCTGTGGCAGCAATAAATCCCGACCACGGTGTCACCTGCTGTCCTTCAGCAAGGACAAGGGACACCCTGAGGGGCTGGAGAGGGTCCAGGGCAGGGAGGGGAGCTGGGAAGGGGCTGAGGGAGCTGGGAAAGGGGCTCAGCCTGGAGAAAAGGGGGATCAGGGGGGACCTCGTGGCTCTGCACAACTCCCTGCCAGGAGGGGCAGTGAGCGGGGAATTTGGGATTTTATCCCAGGGAACAGGGACAGCAGGAGAGGGAACGGCCAGGGATGCACAACCCTTTCCAGGAAGGGATTTTCCCAAGGAAGTTTCCCAAAGCTGCCCCTCCCCTGGCACAGCTGCCCAGGGCAGTGCTGAGTGCCCATCCCTGGAGAGATTTCAAAGCCACTTGGACGTGGCACCTGGGGATGCCCAGGTCAGGGCTGGGGATGGTTGCACTCGATGGGCTCAGGGAATTTTCCAACCTTAGGGATTCTGTGATCCTGTAAACTTCTCAATATCCAGGAGCTGCTCGGCTGAAGGTCCTTGCAGGAGCAGAAGTTTTGCCCCACAGCCCATAATTAACAGGTGTTAGGTGCTCTAACACACACTGGTAATTCCTCTTTAGGATGAGCTCACAAGCAAAGCCTCGATTGAAACCCACATCTATTTCTCTGTGACCTCTGCTCCTCCAAAGCAGGAAGATATTGATGTTCCAGTAATTAGCTCTTCCTGCCCTGCTAATCCATTAACTCCGAGGTTCTGGGCAGGACAGGGATGGGCTGAGAACAGGGAAATAAATCCCATGTGCTAAAGCAGGAGGGGTGAACTCTGGCTCCTCACCAGCATTTACAGTTGCTGCTGGAGGTGCTAACATTGGGGAATGTTATATTGCCGAGAAATTGCTGAAAAATGAAAATAAATGTTGTTTCCAGGAGGTGCTGAGCATCACTGGTGGGAATGGATAAATAAGTGCTGAGGTTTGCGGGCTCTTTGGCTGATAAAGAAGAGCTGTAGCACCGTGAGTGTGGGAATGCACAGAGCAGCAGAGCCCGGCGTGGCTGAGGCTCCTGAATTCCCCAAAAACCTGGCAAATCCCTCTTCCCCAGCCCTCCCTCAAACGCAGCAGAGAAAATCCAAATTTCTTTGCGGGAACTGCTCTCACCAGGCTGCTCCGTGGTGACTGAGCTCCAAATGCAAGCAAACTGCTCTTGGACAGGGAGAGTGGTTTCGTAATTAATTTTTAAAAAGTCCCAGGATGTGTGGAAAGGAGGTAAAATGAATAATGAATCTGGTTTTAATTAATGCAGTGAAATTTACTGTGAACCAAGGGCGGCGGGATCCAGGGGTGGGAAATACAAGAGGAAACTTCTTGGGAAGGAATTGTTCCCTGGGAGGGCGGGCAGGGGCTGGGATGGAATTCCCAGATTTGCTGTGGCTGCCCCTGGATCCCTGGCAGTGCCCAAGGCCAGGCTGGAGCAGCCTGGGACAGGGGGAGGTGTCCCTGCCAGGGCAGGGGTGGGATAAAATGGGATTTAAGGTCCTTTCCCACCCAAACCAGTGTGGGATTCTGGGATTCTCTGATCTCACCAGTTAAACCAGCTCTGGAGCAAACAATCAGCCCTAAATCCATTTCCTAGGCTGAACCCTCTGCTTTGGACTTCCCCAAACACCTTTTAGAATGACAATTAATTCTCCTGACACGCACTGTGTTCCTGCTGTTGGATTTTATCTGCATTCTCCCATTAAAATGCACATCATCTGCATCCCTCTATTCCAGGACGAGCTGCTTTTATTTCCCTCGCCCAGTGGATGGGTGTCAGTTCCATTTCAGCAGCTCCAGCCCCAGATGGATTTTCCACACAGCTGCCTGGGTATCTGGGGCAGAGAAATGGGAATGTTTTTCATCAAAACCCAGAGATTTCTGCTGGGGGAGGCACTTTTCCATGAGAATGGTTTTCTGGGAAGTGTTTCATGTTCTTCAGACGTAGCCAGACAAAATATTGAAGCTAAAAATCATTTCTCGTCGAGGAACTGTAGATATTATTCTTCAGGTCTTAGTTAAGCTCACATAAATCCTGCCTGGGAGAATTCTCTGTATTTCAGGCTTCATTATCAGCCACGTCAGGAGAGAGAATCTGAGAACTGGAGATCCACAGGAAACAAAAAATCCTGCTCAGAGGCAGGACACGGAACGCCTGAAACAGCTCAGAGCTGGGAGAGCAGGGATGGATGGGAGGGAAAAGGGATTATTGTCAGCGTGTTTTGATTCCAGCCACTTGTGAGTCACTGCTCTGAACTAAGGGCTGGCACCTGCAGGTGACGGGCCCTGTGTGGAGACTCCCGGGGATTAATATCCACATCCAGCTGGAATGGGAGAAGTGATTTCTCTTCACCTGGAAGAGATGGAGGTTGGGTATAAATCCTGTGGGAATCAGCACAGAATCCTTCTCTGAAAGCCCCACGGGGGGGATCAAAGCCCTGCAGTCCCCGTGAGCTGGGTGACAAAAGGGTCTGGAGGTGCCCAGGCAGGGACCCCAAAGGGCTCCAGCTGTGCCAGGAGGGGGTCAGGCTGGGGTTTGGGGAAAAGATTTTGTGGGAAGGAAAGGGCTCTCCATCCTGGCAGGGCTGCAGCCGGGCTCTGCCATTGCCAGGCTGTGCCCTTGGAAGGCCTTGCCATCAATCCCTGCTTTATTCCTCTCCTTCTGCCCGCCCTCTGCTCCAGCTCACACTGACCAGGAGCATCACTGGAAACAGAGCAGTTCCTGACCCTGTGCCCGTTCCTGGGAGCAGAGAGAGCCCAGGGCAGCTGTGCCAGGAGCGGGAGCTGTCCCAGGGCAGCGCTGGCAGCAACCCCCCTGTCCAGGGGTTTCTTCTTTGGTCCGGGGGGTTTCCCGGTGCCCCACCGTCCCACCTGGGTCACCAGAAACTGATCCCTGATCAGAGTGAGCTGGAGCAGAGGTTGGGCAGAAGGAGAGGAATAAAGCAGGGATTGATGGCAAGGCCTTCCAAGGGCACAGCCTGGCAATGGCAGAGCCCGGCTGCAGCCCTGCCAGGATGGGCCTCGAGATGGGCACAGAAAAGGGGCCTGGCCACGGGGTTTCACACTTTTACAAGTTCTGCTCCATTGGCACCTGGAGCTGAACTGGCCAATGGATCACTGGCAATGATGGAGTTCCATCCTCCTCGCTCGGCCTCCTCTTTTTGATGTTGTTGGTGCTTTTGGGTTTGCTGAGGTTGGGAAGGATTGTCCTGGAATGTTGGGCTGGAGAGAATTGTTGTGTCTGAGTGCCCTGGGAGGAGAGCTCAGGAACACTTAATTATGAAGCTAAAGCAGAACAGAGAAAAAAGCTTAAAACTTACGGCATCACCATCAGCGCAGAATTGTCACTGCAGAGCCACGCTCCCACGTTGTCACTCAGCCACTGAGGCCTCCTGTTCAAGGCTCCTCTTCTTTCTTCAGACATTTGTTATTCTTAAATAATTCCCTTTATAATGTGGAGAGTAGGTTGGAATTGAAGACAATCTTACGCCATTTCCCCTGCCCCCCCCACCCCCTTTGTTTAGTTCTAGGTATTCAAGGCCATTCCCAAATATCTCATTAATTAATTTAGTCTCAGGAGTTGCTATTTTTCAGCATCTAAATCCAGTTTTTTGGTGGGTTTCAGTAAATCATCCCTGAAAGCTTTTTTTTCGTACTTAGATACTGGTTTTGCACAGCATCAATCACTCTGCTCGTTGACAGGAAAAAAATGTTTTCTAAATCTGGCCTGCTTTATTGTTCTCCCTTACATAAACAAAATGATTTATGAAGTAAGAGAAGGAAAGGAGGAAGAGCTGGATGATCTTTTTACCACTATTCCTTCTTCATCTGGAGTTTTATGCATTTTTTTTTTTTTTCTCCTGGGCTCACGTTGCTGCTGGAGAAGAATTTCCACTTCCCGGTGACCTCCGTGCTGGTGCTTTTGCACCGTGCCCTGAGAGAGGGAAAATTCCAAATTTTGTGGCTGCCCCAGGAGGTGTTGATGGGGTTTAACTGGGGACACTTTTGGGCTGCTCACGATGGGACCCTCAGGGGCTGGAGAGTGTCCAGGGAAGGGGATGGAGCTGGGAAAGGGGCTCAGCCTGGAGAAAAGGAGGATCAGAAGGGACCCTGTGGCTCTGCACAACTCCCTGCCAGGAGGGGCAGTGAGGGGGGAATTTGGGATTTTATTCCAGGGAACAGGGACAGGAGGAGAGGGAACGGCCCCAGGCTGGGCCAGGGGTGATTTATTTGAATATCAGGAAGAGTTTCCTCACAGAAGGGGTTTGTCCAGCCCTGGCACAGCTGCCCAGGGCAGGGGTGAGTCCCCATCCCTGCAGGGATTAAAAGCCACGTGCATGTGGCACTTGGGGACATGGTCAGGGCTGGCCCTGGCAGTGCTGGGCATGGTTGGACTCTTGATGATCCCGGGGGGTTTTTCCGACCTGAACAATTCTGTGCTGTCCCACTCCTGGATTTCATGGATTGCTGGGTGTCCCGGAGCTGTCAGGGCTCTGCTGGGCAGCTCTCACTGTCCTGGGTCACCCCTCACCCCTGTCCTGAGCCCAGGGCTTACAGCAGCTCCCAAAGCTGCTTCTCCATCCTGCTTTTCTCCTGGAAAGTCCCATCCCAGCAGAACACGGGCACCTCACCGTGCCCAGAGCCCCTGCCACACCAAAGGCTGGGGAAGAAAATGCCGAGATTTAACTCAACAGCCCTTAGTGGATTTATCTGGGGCAGACAACGCCAGGCAAGGATCATTTATCATAAGTACATCCCTCTAATATTCACAGGAACAATTTTTCTGCTCTGTGTTATCTGTTATTGCTCCTTTTTATGTTCTTGTTCCTTACTATGAGTTTCTGTTGGGGAGGGGAAAAAAAAAAAAAAAGTCTATTTCAGAGTGACTGGAGTGCTACATGCAGCTCTTGTGTGATATGTTCAATATTTTATCATTCCTTTCTTCTTAAGTGTTTCTAAGGAGCAGAACGTCGCCGGCTGCTGAGGAGAAATCGGATTTGTTGTTATTGAACAATCCTTAGAAAAGGAGATGGAACCACAGAGGTGTGGGGGAGGCTCAAAGGTTCAACTCTTCCATCTCCAAAGGAACACAGAGAGCAGCAGGAAATAAGAGCTGTGGCTCCTGACCTTTGTGTCATCCCCGTTCCGAAACAGAATCCGGGATTAGATCCCGGCCGAGGTGAATCGCGGTGCCGCGGCTGCGGCTGCCTGGGCTTTGTGCCTGTCCCTGGCAGCAGCGGGGACAGGGGAGCACCCTGAGGAGAGGGGCGAGCCCGGAACCCTGCCCCCTTCTGCCCTGGGCACAATCCCAGAGCCACCGAACCGTCCGGGCTGGAAAATCCCCCCAGGGTCAGAGCCCACCCTGTGCCCCATCCCCACCTTGTCCCCGGCACCGAGTGCCACGTCCAGGAATTCCTGGGACGCCTCCAGGGATGGGCACTCCAAACCTCCCTGGGCAGCCCCTGAGCACCCTTTCCATGGGGAAATTCCTGCTGATTCCACCCTGAGCCTCCCCTGGCCCGGCCTGGGGCTGTTCCCTCTCCTCCTGTCCCTGTTCCTTAGAATAAAATCTCAAATTCCCCCCTCACTGCCCCTCCTGGCAGGGAGTTGTGCAGAGCCACAAGGTCCCCCCTGATCCTCCTTTTCCCCAGGCTGAGCCCCTTTCCCAGCTCCCTCAGGAATTCTCCATTCCCTTCCCAGCTCCGTTCCCTTCCCTGGACACTCTCCAGCCCCTCAGGGTCTCTCGTGTCCTGATGGTCCCAACGCTGCCCCAGCACTGGCGATGTCTCAGCAGTGCCCTGGCCAGTGAATCACTCAGCAACGGAAAAAAAACAACTCCAATGGCTCCTCGGAAGCCAACTATTCCAAGTTCTTGGAAGGAGAAGTGCCCCCCACCCCAAGGTTTTGGAAGAAGTGTCCCCTACCCCAAGTTTTCAGAAGGAGAAGTGTCCCCTACCCCAAGGTTTTGGAAGGAGAAGTGTCCCCCACCCCAAGGTTTTAGAAGGAGAAATGTCCCCCACCCCAAGGTTTTGGAAGGAGGAGTGTCCCCCACCCCAAATTTTCGGAAGGAGAAGTGTCCCCCACCCCAAGTCCTTGGAAGGAGAAGTGTCCCCCCCCGTGTCCCCATCCCAGGACAGCCCCAGGATGTTCCTCCCCCTCTCCTGAGCAGAGCATGTGGCTGCAGGAGGGAGGGGAGGGCTCCCATTCTCCCGGACCCCTTCGGCATCTGGGAGCTCGGGAAAACCATCCCTGCTGGCAACTGCCGGCCTGGGGGCCGAGGCCGAGTGAGACGCGGGCTGTCCGAAAGAGCAGGAGCTCCGCTGGGGCTGGGTGGGGAGCGCCCGCGAGCGGCACCGCCATCGGCGTCACACAGCCAGCCTGGGACATCACCGCTGCCCGCACGGCCCCGGCGCCTCCCTTTCCCCAGGAAACGTGCCTTCCTTGCCTCTTCCAGAACCTGGGAATCCGCGCAGCCTCTTCTGGCTCTTTGTACGATTTTTGACTTGAAGCTGCCGTGGTTTGGCTTTAAGCGCTCCAGCACAGGTCCCTGCAATGTGCATTTCAAACTCGGCAGGAGGGGAAGAATAAAAAAAATGCAGGAGGCGAATGCTGCTGTTATCTCTGGGTTTCTGTGGGTTTATCACTTGCACTCCAAACCCAGCACGTCCCAGCAAGGCTGAGCGGGACTGATAAAAAATGGGAATTTCAGATTGCCAGAGCGAAATGTGTTGATAAAAGAAGGAGGGGGAAATAATGGGGGGAAGAGCACCTACCCCTGCTCTGAAAGGGTGCTCCAAAGTGAGGAGCCAGGTGGAAAATGGGGATTTTTAATTGTGGGAGGTGTGTCCTAGGGAGAATCAGTGCAATCAGAAATCTGTATTTTTATTTTTTCTGATCCTCGGATAATTTCTGGAGTGTAAAGCTTAATCCTGTGCAAGAGGGGGAAGGAACAAAATTCCTTTTTTTTTTCCCCCCTTGAAGCTCTCAAAGCTGTTTTTAAAAAATAAGTTTTTATTTGGATCACAGAACCTTCACCTTTCTGGACCAAACCTGCTCCCTCCCCATTCCTGGGAATGCAGCTGCATCCCATGCTGGAGGCTGGGAACAGCAAAGGGCAGGAACAGCATGGAAATTCATGGATCTGATCAAAGCAAGGTTCACCCGAGGGAGAAACCTCTGCCTCACCCAGAGCCTGCACTGGGGGTGTTTCCCTCTCCTGCTTTCCAGGTGATATCCTCAATATCCAGAGGGGAGAAGGAGGCTGGGAATGGTTTATTGGGGGTTTCCTTCCGCAGCTGGGGTCGATCAGACAAACTGGAAAATCCAAGTTTTTCGGTATCCAACGGTAGGTGTGCACAGGGAAGGCTGGGGATGGCGCTGGGGCAGGGTTTGGGGAGCTCAGGACACAGCCCCAGCCAGGCCTCTGCAATTCCTGGCGACTCTGAGTATCCTCAAATATAAATGCTGGGGGATATTTTGTGTTCCGTGTTCCCAGCTGGGGAAGTTTTGATTTTTGAGGGTGTGAGGAATGGGTTTGTAGAAAATTCTCAGAGTCAGACTGAAAACTCATATAATTTCACTCACCTGTATGCCAACCCTGAGAAAATATGTGTGTAGGCGTGGAAAAACCATGGGATGGAGACAGCACTGAGCAAGGATTGAAGTTCGAGTTTTAACTTTGGGAACGGATCTG
The DNA here is from genome assembly GCA_013390045.1 of Picathartes gymnocephalus. Lineage (NCBI taxonomy): Eukaryota > Metazoa > Chordata > Aves > Passeriformes > Picathartidae > Picathartes > Picathartes gymnocephalus. The sequence continues at coordinate 9,018 of WEKY01056100.1, forward strand.
GTGTGTTGCAAGAGTAAAGCTGTAAAAACACAAAGCACAAAGCACAGCCTGTAACTTGAACAAGATCTTTCAGAATTAGCAGAGGACAGGTGCCTTGAATAGACAAAACATTTGTTCGTTAAGTGAGCAGATTTTAGAATGCAACAATATAGCAGTGCAAGGTTATAGCAGGAAAATTAATTGAGAATAAGTGTTTTGTAATAGACCCACGTGGGGTAAAAAAAATTAACGATGGGTGAGAGCTTCGCTAACGAGCTTTTGTGGCGTGTTTTGATAGGCTGAGGAACTTTTATAATGTTTTGTAGCTAGGAAATAGTCAGCATTTGAGGCGGTGCTGTGGAATGGGCACCTTTTCTGTCTCGCTCCTTCTCTCCCGTGAGACTGACAGTGGAATAAAGATTTCGGCAGAGCCCCTCAATCGCCCCGTCCCAGCAGAGAGCTTCATTCCAGCACCGGGGGAACTGCTCACCTGCACCGGGCACGCTGGGACAGGCGCCAGGGCTGCGTTTTCCTGGGATAACCCTCATCCGGAGCCTGCCTGTGCAGCGGGGGCACAACCCAGCCTGAAATTCGGGAGAACAGCCCGGATCCTGTAGAAATGACACCGCGAGGAGCTGCCTGCAGCCAGGAATTGCAGAAAGGTTTTTTAGGGCTCCTCACGCCAGGGCTACAGGAGGGTTTTGGGTCAGCCGGAGATACGAAGAGCAGCCTCTGCTTGCAGTAAAAGTTATTTATTGCACAGTGCAGCCGGTCTGGCGAGGGTGAGGAGTTCCAGGCTGTGCCGTTGTGCTGAAAGCCTTTCAGTACCCCGAGCAGGAGCTGAAACAGCAGCAGAAGCAGCCGGAGAGGGGAACGCAGCCTCTAACAGCAGCCCCGATACAATACATTGTATTCATTAATTATCCAATCAGCTACAAACACCATTCTATTGCAGTCCTTTTGCATCTGTCCTGGTCCAACACAGATGTACGATAATAATGTCATTTCTTACACAGAATCTGCACACAGAGTTTATCACAGCCTATCTTTCTATCTAACAGCACTGCGCTGTGTTTGTTATGTCTATAGAGTTTAGTTAATTTTGTAAAAGGTTATGCTGCTGAACTTTAAACTGGACTTTAGGGCTTTTCCACTAACTAACACAGTTTCTTACATGCTTAAGGCACTTTAAGGCATATTTCTATTTGCTTAAAACTAAATGTACATTCTTATTTCACGTTGGCGTGGCTTTATGAACCTCAGTTTCTCCCAAGGTTTCAAATCAGCCCCTGCATTCCTCTCTGCTCCTGAGCCTGTGTGCACAGAGTTCTGAGGGATTTCTCTTCCATTTCCAACAGGTTTGGACCCTGCTGCCAGCACAGGGTGGGATTGCTGGGGGTCCGGATCCCCCCTCCTGTGGGTCAGCACAGCACAGTCAGGGGTGACCACAGGAAGAGCAGAATCACTCCCACCCGGAGCTCCCGTGGATTAACTGCCCTGGCATCATTCCCCAGGGATCCATCCTGTATTTATGGCTGCAGTCAGCAGCCCTCCAGTGCCATAAATAACTCTGCATCCACAGCGTGGGACTTTGTTTCATAGAGCCCCACCAGTGATTAAATTTGATTTTTCCTGGATATGACCTTTATACTGGGGAGTGACACACTCATGGAGAAAGAGCTGCCTGGGTGACCTTGGGCTTGAACTTTGGGGTTTGGGCAAAAAAAGGGTTTTTTTAAAAAGTAAGGAAGAGCATAAAGGAAGTTCAGGGAGGGTGGGAGGTGATGGCAGTCAATGTGAGGATGCATTTCCTTCTTCCGTGTGTTCACAGAGGCATGGAATGGTCCTGGGCTGACTCCAAATGTCGCTGGCTTTTCCTTTTCCTAAGGAAAGAGGCACCAAATAAACACAAAGGGGATTTTTTTTTTTTTTTT
>WEKY01056100.1:19541-35047 GCA_013390045.1 Picathartes gymnocephalus
TTTAATTTAATTTTAATGTAATTTTAATGTAATTTTAATTTTAATTTTTTCATTTTATTTTATTATTTGATATTTTATTTTATTTTATTTTATTTTATTTTATTTTATTTTATTTCAGACCTCTGAGCCAAGCCCTGCCATTGGCCACCATCCCCTCCCTGGAGAGCTGCTGGAGCTGCCCTCAGTGTGCCAGGCAGGAATCAGCCAGGGCAGAGAGGGGAAATGGCTCTTGGTTCCCTCAGCTGTGCCAGCAGTGCCCGTTTCCCCTGGCAGGATGCCCTGATTTGGTTTTTCCCTCTGGAGATGCCTCCCCTGGCTCCCCAGGGCCGCCTTTGCCTGATTTCTCCCTTTCCAAGTGCTGCCCTGCAGCCTCCTCCCCACCCCTGTGCCCCCACCCTTTGCTTTTCCCGCTTGGATAAAGATTTTAAACAAGAATCTCTCCTTTAGCTCGTGTCCCTCACGGGCAGCCGGGGAGCTGGGGAACGGCCGGGGGGGTTAGAGCGAGTTATTAACAGCGTGAGATGATTGTGTTTATTCCAATTTCACCGTTCACAGCTCAGCACAAAGCCAGCCCTGCTCCGTAATTCCTAATAAATCACCTTACAAACACACTTTCATGACTTGTCCGCGAGTATTTTTGTTTTTCCGGGCTATTTCTGGCTCCCATCTCCGCTGCAGCAGCCAGGTGTTATTGGTGGTGCTGAGCTGGGCGCTCAGGGTTCATTTATCCCTGGAGATGGTTTGCTGAGATGGAAGGGGCCTGGGCCTTGTGCTGGGCACAGGGAGGAGCGCAGGAGGCCCTGTGGGATGGGCAGGGGGCTGAGCCAGGGCAGAGCTGCCCTCTCTCAGCAGCTGGCCTGGCATGGGAAGGGATTTTTCACCCGCAGGGAACGTGCCAGCTCCCTGCAGAAGCGAGTGGCCAAACGGAGCGTCCCTCTCAGAAGCAGCCGGCCACTCGGTTCTGATCACGGAGATGCCCCCGTGATTCACGTTTCAGAAAGGCAGGTGGAAGGTGCCAGAATTCACAATAGCATCATACTTCTCATTCTTGGTACTGCGCTGCAAGCGTGTTAAAGGCACTGCGATAAATGGGAGGCCTTAATGAGAGCAGAGCGAGCCCTGCAGTGCCCCTGCACGTGGAATACACGGGTGCAGCGTGGAAGAAGGAAGAGTTGGATCCTGCCAAGACAGAGCCTTCCCTCAGCTCTCCATCTCAGCCTTTTCCATAAGGAAATCCAGGATTCCTTTCATTCGAAACGCAGGCTTCAAATTCCTGTGCCCGTCTCAGGGCAGCATTAAATATTGAAGTCAGATATTAAAATTTCAAGGAACCTAAATTAAAGCTGAGGTACTCAAAAATAAGTGTTCCTGCATATTTAATGGCAAAGATTTCGTAATTAACTTTTGAAATCCCTGGCATGGAGACACGGAGGAGCTGCCCAACAAAATGTGACTGTCCCAGTGACCTTCCAGGGGGCTGCAGCAGCTGCTGGAAGATTCAGGTTTATTGGGCCCTGTGGAATTTCTGTGGCTTCCTGAGGAAGCCCTGCCATCCCTCTGCCTGCTCCGAGCTGGAATTCCAGCGGAGCATCCCAAAAATCCCATCCCTGGCTCCCTGGGGCTGCTCACCCAGCTCGGAGGGCTGGAGATGTTGTTCATGGTTCCTTTAACCTCCAGCATCCTAAGAAAGACTCCTGGAATTCCTGAGGAGGAATTAAAAATCCTCCCGAACGGAGGTGGGGTTTGAACTCCTCCAGGAGCAGCTTTTCCTCAATTATTCATAAGAAATTCCAAGGAGCCATTGCCCATTAGTGCCCAACGGGATTAACTGCCAGATGTGAGGGCAGAAAACCCCAAAAGTCGTTGTAAATCCCTGGCAAATTCCTGCTCACGGCAGCCAGAGGCTGCACAGGGAGCCCTGGAGGCTGGAGCTGGGTGGGAATCGACCTCTGCTCCCAGGAAACCGGGACAGGATGAGAGGAACGGACTGAAAACTCTGCCAGGGGAGGGCCAGGTGGGATACTGGGAAAATTTCCACGGAAAGGGTGGCCAAGGAATTGGAAAAACTGCCCAGGGCAGGGGTGAGTGCCCATCCCTGCAGGATCTAACAGCCCTGTGGAGGTGGCCCCTGGGGACATGGTCAGGGCTGGGGGATGGCTGCACTGGATGGGCTCAGAGGGCTTTTCCAGCCTGAACAATTCCATGACTCCACGATTCCATGAGATGTTTCTCAGCCACTGCCAAGGAGGGCAGGCCAGGGCTCAGCTCTGACAGCAGAGGTGGTGTTCAAAGCCTGCAGCTGGGGCTCAACTCTTGCAGAGTGGGTGAATATTTCCCTTCCAGTGGAGATATTCCATTCCATTCCATTCCATTCCATTCCATTCCATTCCATTCCATTCCATTCCATCCCATCCCATCCCACTTCTCCTGTGACTGCCCACCCTGCAGAACCACCCCGCTGTTTTTCCCAGGGCCTGTGGAGCTGCAGGAGGTTCCTGCACGGGATTGAGGTGGGCTAAGGGTGAACTTGGCTCTCAAAGCTCAGAAAATGGGATTTTATGGCAGCAACTCTGTTCTCGCTCCTGTGGCAGCTTCGCTGAGGAGACCTTGGATGGGGATTTGTGCCTGTGGGAAGATGCAGCTCAGAAAGGGAAGCTGGGGAGCAGGAGCGACTCAGGCTTGAAGAAGTGACAAAGAAGGGAAGAGTGCCCAGGCCTGCTGATGGAAATTCATTAGCTCCCGGCTGAATAAGGAGCTGTGAAGCTCTCTGAATGCGAGAGCTCTGCCAGCTTGCAAAGGAGCAGATGTGCTCACAAGATGGATAGTTGCAAATAGTCAAAATACTGGGTTTTGGGTTGGTTTTTTTTTTTTTTCTTTAGTGATTATCTTTTTTCATCTAAAATAAATCCAGATTGTGCATAGGCTGGAAAACAAAATAACAATATTTGGAGAGTGGGAGTGTTTATTTAACAGGTGGCTTATTTAGCAAATGGTTTACTCCTACAGAAATAATACTCCTGCAGGATCCTGCAGCCGTGATTGGGAACATCTGAGAGCAGGAGGGCGTTTTGGGGGGTGATTGCTCCGTGTGGGCTCAGGGTGGGCTGCTTTAATTAAGAACATCTGCAGGAGCTCTTTGCTGAGTGCATTTGCATCTCTGATTGACTGGGAGGGGGTGCTGGGCCGTCACCCCTTCCCTGGGAATGGGGGGCACCCAAGGATGGGTTTGGAAGGGACACTGGGATATTCCCTATGACAGGACGTCATTCCTGTAATTCCCAGGAGTTTATCCCATAGAGGGAAAAAGCAGGAGGATTCCCCGTTGGAAAAGGGGAAGGGCAGGAGCCGAGCTGGGCCCCAGCGTTCCCCCAGGGCTGGTTTTTGGTGCAAGTCGCTTTTTGCCCCACAGTCAGCAACTGCAGCCTTGGAGTTTGCAGGGACTGTTGGGGGATGGTGGGAATTGGAGGGGTTTGGGTGGGCAGGACAGTGGTGTCCCCATGCCAGGGACCTGCCCAGGGCACAGCCAGGCCCTGCCCCAGCCCAGAGCCGTGGTTGGATACTGCCCACACTGCCTGGGATCCCTGCCTGGGATCCCTGCCCTGGAACCTCAGCTGAGGGGTGTTTCGTAAGGGTGTTTTGGATGGCCAGGGGGTCATTACACACAGACCTGGCTTTTGTTTCCAGCTGGAGCCTCTCCGCATTTAGCAAACACAAATCGCTCCACGCTGTGGGGTTTTTTCCACCTAAGCATTCTTTATGCTGATTAACCCTCCCAAAGGCACTGTCCATCACCACTGGGTGATCCTGAAGGTCCCTTCCAGCCCAAAGCATTCCGTGATAAAGTCTCTGGTACTGAGCAGTACCTGCATTGGTGGGCTGTGTTTTGGTTTTGCTTTTCTGCCTCAGCCTGTGGAAAAAAAAAAATTCCAAAATAATTGTAATCTATTGGAATACTAAAGCACTTCTCAGAACTCCCAGGCTTTTCCAGAGGCACGAGCATTAAATTCAGGCAAAGTGCCTTTGATGACAGAAGTAATGAACACAAGATTATCAAATTAGAGCAGCCCTAATTCTTGCCATTCATTTGAGGTCTCCCCCCAGTATTTATATGATTTGTCATTTACACAGTGATGCCATGATTTCGGATGGGAGAGGATTAGAAATTAAGGAAGTTTTGGAGTGGGGGAAAGGCTGGGTTGTTTTTTTTTGCCTGGACTGGCCAAACCAACCCTTCTGGAGGAGATCCTGGTGAGAGGGGCAGAGATGCCAAATGGGAGAGGAAGAGCCTGGCAGCAATCCTGGCACCTTCCCCACGGGGCAAAAGAATCCCTTGACACCAGCAGCAGCTGGATGGGGCAGCAAGGAAAGGAATTGTGATTCGTGATCCCAGTTCTCAGGAAAATGGACACGTCTGGGACACCCAGAGCCAGGCCCTGTGCGCTCCGGGAGGATCTCAGCTGAGAGCAAAGCCAAGTTCCCTCCATCCCCTGGGAAATCCTCCTCTCCTCTCCCCTCCCCTCTCTGGGAAGGTTATTCCGGAGCAGACCTGCCCAGAGCCCTGCATGCGCTGGATCCCAGAAATATTCCAGGGACAATTCCTCCCCTCCCTGCTGGCGCTCATGAACCTTTCCTGGAGCGCTAATTGCGCACTCGAACAGAAGGTCAAAGCCCTCAGCCGCCTTCTTCGCGAGGACTGAAGTGCCTGATCCGCAGTCTCCTGGAGAGAAATGGCAGGGCAGGAGCGCTCCTCGGAGCCCTGCTCTGCTCCTGTCCTGCTCCCCGAGCCGGGAGGGAGCGCCCAGCGTGATGCACCCCGCGAAATTCATTCCCTAAGTGCCCCTCTCACAGCGTGGCTTTTACAAAAAGCTGCTCGAGGCGTTGGAACAGAGAGCGAGACGCTCGCCGCGGGCAGAAGGGACAGGCTCGGGCGCCTTTTCCTCTCGCGGTGACCATTGCAGGCATTCCAGCCCCTCCCGCGGCGGCAGGGCAGTGTCCAGCTGGGCAGGGGCGGGGCTGAGCCAAAACAGCAGCACCAGCTGCTGGCTTTGGTCAGGCTGAACTGGGGGCTGGAGAGGAAGCAGGGACCTCGTTCTTCTCTTCGATGCCTTTTTTAGGGTCCAGGCATGGGGAGCGAGCTCAGCCTGAGCTGCAGCTTCCTCCTGCTCCTCTTCCCTGCCTTCCCCTGCCCCGTGGCTGAGGAGAGAAGGGGACCAAGAGATGGGCATCAAGAAATAAAAACCATGAGATTGGAACTGAGGGAAGAGGCCAAGAGAAGGGGACCAAGAGATGGGGATCGAGAAATAAAAGAGACTGGAACTGAGAGATGGGGACCAAGAAACGGGGATCAAGAAATAAAACCCAAGAGATGGGACCAAGAGATTGGAACTGAGAGATGGGGACCAAGAGATGGGGTCCAAGAGATGGGGATCAAGAAATGGAGAAAAAGAGACAGGGACCAAGAAATAAAAACCAAGAGATGGGAACTGAGAGAAGAAGACCAAGAGATGGGGATCAAGAAATGGGGAAAAAGAGACAGGGATCAAGAAATAAAAGCCAAGGGATGGGAACTGAGAGAAGAGGACCAAGGGATGGGGATCAAGAGATGGGGACCAAGAAGTGGGCACAAAGAGATTGGAACTGAGAGAAGAGGCCAAGAGACAGGGATCAAGAGATGGGAACGAAGGGACAGGGATAAAAACACAGGGGCCAAAAGCTGGGACAAGAGCCAGAGTGCAAGGCTTCAGGAGCAGCCCACCGGAGGGTGGCCTGTCCCATCACACCCTTGGTCTTCCTGCTTCCACTCACAACACAAAGTCCTGGGGAGGATAAGGGCACCTGTCCTGCCAGAAGTCATTTCTAAATGAGTCACAGGGATTTAGGATCCATAGTTATTGCCAAACAGATGTCAAATCCTCTTTATACAGAAAACAGTGGCAAGTGAGAGCCATTGCTCCCCTGGCCCCGCCTCCCAGGCTCTGTTTTTAAACGTTTTTGGGGAGGGATTTGCAGTAATTTATTCCAAATTTAAATTTTTTTTCCCTCTTATGGTAAAAAAAAAAAAAAAAATTGTAAAAAAGGTCAAGGATAATGAAAAAGCAGCGAATTTGAAATCCTGTGGAAGAACAACTCAGCGCTTCCGGCAATCCGCTTAAAGGGGGGAGGAAAAGCAGCTCCTTTAGGGCGTGAAAGCTTTCCCAGCCTAATGAACCGTGCTGCCGAATTCCTGCAAGGAGCGGGCTCACCGGGCTGGAGAGCAGCAGCTCCCCAGGGGACACCTCGCGAACGCCGAGCAGCTCTCGAGGGCTGCCCCTCCCAGGCACAGTGACCCCCCCCTTACAAGAGGAAAGGCTGCTTTATAGCCAGAAAAAGCTACAAACCGGCGAGGGGAGCCCGGCTCTGCCCTCGCACCCTCAGCCAGCCGCTGGAAAAACCGCGCTGCTGCCGCTCCGGTTCAGCTGGGAGCGTTCTTCTCACTCGGGACTCGCATTCCAGCCGCTGCTGTGGGCTTTGAGCGGCCTCTGACTCTAACGGGGCTGGGAAGGGCCATGGCATCGCCCCCAAATCACGGGGTGCCGTGTGCCAGCTGCGCTTGCGTTGGCCTGAGAAACCCCGAAAGGAGAGAGCGGATTTCGCCGCTGGATACTGACTATGGATCATTGCAGGCAGTTTGTTGGCTGGGGAGGAAGAGGATGGGGATAATGAGTGTTCCAGTCCTTGGAAAGGGGAATTCCTGTGGCTGATTTCCCCTCTGGATACGGACTGACTGTGGATCATGGCAGGCAGTTTGTTGGCTGGGGAGGAAGAGGATGGGGATAATGAGTGTTCCAGTCCTTGGAAAGGGGAATTCCCGTGGCTGGAGCAGCGCTCTGCTGTGCCCTCCTGTCTAAATTGGGGTCATTGCAGGTGCTCCTGGGCTGGGGTGGCCCTGCTGTCCCTGTGCTGGGGCCCTGCCAGGAGATGTGGGGGCCCTGCCAGGAGATGTGGGGGCCCTGCTTTTCACTGCTCTGCGTGGGGGGAGGGTTCGGGGCTCACTGAGGGAGAGCCCCGGCCCTGCTCTGAGCCAAGGAGAAGGTGCCTGGCACAATCCTCCCATCTCCGGGATGGCCGTGGAATAAATTCCAGCAAACCCTCGGGATAACTCTGGGCAGAGGGGAGGGATGGAGCCACTGTGGGACTGATGTGCACCCCCTGAGCCCCCCACAGCCTCTCCCAGCTCATCCCAGCCAAGGGCAGAGCAGCCAGGGCGGGTGGGAATCGCTCCTCCCTCATCCCATAATGTGGATTTTCACCCTGCCAAATGATGGGATCACTTCATATGCCCTAAAACAGGAATGACTGAAAACTCAGCTTATGAGAGGTGGCAAATATGCTGATCTCTGCATTTTTTAACACGGGGATTTTCTAATAAAAAGGGACCTCGGAGCCGTTCATGAATTAGGCATCAGGCACCAGGAACAAACAGCGCTGAAGGTGCCCCAGTGCAGCCCTTGCTCACACACAGCTCAGGGAGCAGGGTTTGCTGAGAATCCCTTCCCTTCAGCCCCAGACCTCTGTGCCACTGCCTGGCCCTGGCTGTTTCCAGGTGGATTAAGGACTTTCCTGGCTGCAGAACAAATCCCTGCGCTGCCCTCGGAGCTCAGTGAAGGAACACAAACAAGGACAGAGCCCAAGCCCAGCACATCCCTGGGCCCTGCCCTGCCACATCCCTGCTTGGCAAGGCCAAATCCAGAGCCAGCCCCTCCCTTCCCTGCCAGCACCGACTCCTCTGCCCTCAGCACTAAGGCCCAATGGAGAATTTTTAATTCCCGTTTTTTAAACTCCCTCTTTTTGTCAGCATTTCCTCATTTAAAGGATCCTGTGGGCTGCTGGCCCCGTTCCCACAGCCCTGTGGGGTTGGGGGACACCCAGACCCCTCGCTCTGTGCCAGCTCCAGGGGGTTGGGGTGTGCAGGGGGATGTGGAAGAGGACGTGGCAGTTTTTGGTAGCACCACAGCACTGCCAGCCCCACGGCAAAGGCCCCTCACTGCCAGTGCTGCAGTGCCAGGCTCAGCTTCGTCCTCTCCCTGCTCCTCCTCACACGTGGCAGTTCATGCAAGGATTTGGAAATTATTGAAGATTCTTTTAAAAGAAATGCTTTCCCCCCCGCCCTTTGTTTTTCTTTTTTCCTTCAAAGAAACAACCCCTCCATGGCAGCTGTGAAATATGGATTATTTACCTCCAGACTGGGCACAAGGAGGATCCAGCCTTAGAAGTAAATGCATATTTAGTCTTTAAGGCATATTTATCCATGTAAATACATATTTTGGTATACACATTCTTCATAACACAGTTCTGTGGACTCAGTGGAGGTTTTGGTAGCAGAACATTTGCCATTGTCTATCTCACACACTTGCTCAGAAAATGTGCAAAAAAAAGCAGCTGTCACTGGGATGGGTTTAACACTCCTGGATCTTAAAACCAGCATCGACTCTAAAAAAAAAAAGCCTATTGAAAAGTTTAAAAAAAAGAAGCTGTCTGGCTCTGAAGGATCCTGCCGAGCTACAAACCCTTGAGAAGCTGCATTTGTTCCCGAGCTGAGAGACTGCCTTCAGCTGAGCATCAGCACAGCTCCGGGGCCCGCGGCCGTGTGACAGCAGTGTCACCTCCCCAGTCACTGCACAGGGAGGCCCTTCCAGCCCGGGGGCTCCAACAGCCCTGGTGGAAATGCTTTGCTTTTCATGGTGGAGAGGTGGGGACCAGCAGAGTCCGAATGGCCCGACAGACACGGACGGGGTGGGGCAGAACTCTGAGGAAGCACAGAACAGACCTTGAACAGCTCCCAGAGGGCAGGGACGGGGCTGGGAGCGGCTGCTGCCTTCCAAGCCCGAGCACTCCCCCATCCTCCCGCACATCCCGGGATGTGGCTCGGCTCCTTCTGCCTTGGGAGCACCGATCCCAACCTGTCCCATCCCAGCTCAGCGCATGGAGCACACCCAGAACCAGCTGTTTGCATCTGCCAGCCCCGCTGCAGCCCCAGCCCTGCCCAAATCCAGGTTCCAGAGCAGCTTCTCCACCTGCCAGCCCCGCTGCAGCCCCAGCCCTGCCCAAATCCAGGCTCCAGAGCAGCTTCTCCACCTGCCAGCCCCGCTGCAGCCCCAGCCTGTCCCAAATCCAGGCTCCAGAGTCCAGAGCAGCCCCTGGCTGTCCCCTCACAGCCAGCACTGCTGAGCTCCCAGCACATTCCTGCCTCACAAAAGCACCCCTGGCACCCAGACACGGCTCCCAGTTCTGCTGTGGTTGTGGGTTTGGGTTTGTTTTTGTTTTTCCTTTTTGGGTTTGACAAGAAGGATGTGCCCCCCAAGGTGAAAATCAAACTGGACTGGGTGTCTCGTCCGTGTCACCCAGTGGCTCTCCCTGCTGCCAATGCAAACATTCAACACCTCACTGGATATTCTTTTTTTTTTCCATATTTAATAAAGCTGCTGCTCATTCTATTCTGTTGCTGGAAAGATCAGGTTCCGAATATCAGGAATCACTGGAATGCAATGGATCACTGGAATGCAGGATTTGATCCAGCCGCAGGATAGAACCCTCTCCCAGTTTTACACACGTGGGTTGGATCATCCATATCCTTATTTTTTCCTTCATAAAACGGCACTGACACAAGACTTCCTGCAGCACCACTGTTCCTAGTGAATGGATTCTAAAATAGAGCACTTTAAAGCTGCAATACAACAGAGGTCGGGGTATCAGGACTGATAAACTCCTTTGAGTTGAGTTTGTACCCTTTCCTTGCAGAACGGGTCTGGTCATGTTATTCCAGGTTTTAAAAAACGCCACATTTCTGAAAACAGCAACTGCTTGGCACAGGGCTGGAAATAATAAGAGAAATGATACAATCTGTCACTGAGCACATGGCAAGTGACCCAGGATGTTTCGTTGCCATCTTCTGCAGTCAGCATCTCTCTGTTTCTGCCCTTCCTCAGCAGGGACAGCAGAGGCTCTGCCCGTTCTGGCTGCACAGGCTGGGCAGCTCAGACTGAGATCAGAGAACTCAGAGTCCTCCTCGCTGAAAAAAACGGGATCTTGGGATCAGCTCACTGCCAAAACCTGCTGTGAGGAGAAAAACCGGGGAACTGGGCAATTTGTGTCACCTGCTGGAGCTGAGACACAGGATCACAGTGAAAGTGGTGCTGTCCCACCCACGGCCAGGCTGGGCAGGGCTTGGCGCAGCCTGGCACGGTGCAAGTGTCCCTGGCAGGGCTGGGATGCTGTGACGATGACGTTGTTATTCCTGCTGGCAGGAGCTGTTTGTGAGCAGGTCAGCAGCTCCTGGGGCTGCCAGGTGTCCAAGGGCTGCACTGGCACGAGGCCATGGCCACCCCAGCGAGGGGCACAGGTGAGAGCTCTCAGCCAGGGCTGAGCTGTGACAACACCTCGCAGCAGCCTGCTCAGGGTGTTTCAAGGAGTAAAGTACCATTGCTCAGGATTTCTGAGCTTGGTCCTTGAGGGTGTGATGGCAGTGTCCCCTCGGGGGCTGCAGCACAGGGGGGCAGGGGACAGCCCTGCCCAGCGCAGCAGCTCCCCCAGGTCCCCTCCCGAGGACAGCCCTGTGCCCCCAGCAGGAGCACCCTGGCTGCCACGGGGCTGTGTGAGAGACAAAATCCTGCTTGATACTGCGGGCATTTGCAGGTGTCTGCTGGCTCAAAGCATCCTCTATCATTGCTAAGCCAGCCCAGCCGGTACAAAATGGAGTGCAAGAAAAATACCAACTCACGATGGCTTTGCCAGAAATGCAAAAGGGGTGATCCTGACGTTCACTGCCAGGCGGGAATTTGGCTTTAGGGGGGACTACGGGAAACAATCCTACATTCAAAAGGTGCCACAAAATAATTTGAGTTCTGTTTTCTAATGGGAAATGTCGTTTTTACAGAGGTCACCTGCTGCTCAGTGGTGGTGGAGGGAGGAACAAAAAGGAGCTGGTGCTACCCTTGAGCTAAACCCTGCCCCTGGAGCAGCTCCCTGGAGGTGGGAGAGGAGCTTTTCCTTGGAGCCTTTAGCACCTCTGTCCTCACTGAGAGATTGCTCAAAAGGATGCTTCAGCATTTCCCAGAACACATTCCAGACTGGTTGGAGAGGAAGAGGAAAGTCGTGTTTCATGAAGGCACAACCATGCTGAATCGGCAGGAAAGAGGGAAGAGAACAAAAGCAGTACTGCACAATGCAGTTATAGTACAAGGCTCATTCTTGAAACCTGAATATCATGCTAGAAGAAAATCTAGATATGTGTAATATTTTGAAGAAGTATTTTGAAGGCAATATTATTTGATTTTTTTTTCTTTTTACTCAAAAAAGAACAAATGTGTCTGTGTAAATGTGGATAGAATGCAAGTTGAGAAGGGAGCTGAATGTTTGTATTGCAGCCTTAAAGAAGCACATTTTTACTGCAATATCCTTTTTTTTTTTTGTAAACTACAGCCTGCTACTCAGCAGACCATGACTGAATGCTTCTGAAAACTTGTCGATTACAAACATGAAATCACAATTAATATCCTCTAAAAGTAATTTCAGAGTTCTCACGTCTTAAAAAAGGACAATGTGTACTGCTCCACAAGGTAATGCAGCTAATCAAAAAAAAAAAAAAGAAAAAAAAAAAAAAAGAGTCGAATTAAAGTATTTACATAATGAGCAATTCTACAGAAGGCGATCATCCCCGTGTAAGCACTGATTACATCCCACGCTGCCTTTAACAAACTCTACCAGATTGGATCCAGCCATCAGCACTTTCAGAGAATCCTTAAAAGCCTGGAATGGTCTTTACACTTAGTGCAGAAGGATGTTCTTCAGGTAGAATATGCTGCTGAGGGAGGACAGCGACAACACCAGGGACCAGCAGGAGAAGAGCTCCTCGGCGTGCCCGGTGACCCCGTACTGGGCTGTGCTGGGAGCTGCAGAGACAAGGACAGCTGGTCAGCCACAATTCCCACCTCGGCCCCCCCAGCGTTCTTATTTGCCATTAATTATTCCAAGCTGCCTCTCAGGGCGCCAGAAGAATTCCCCTGGAGAGCAGAGGCGAGCTGTGAGCGCAGCCCTGCTGCTCCCCGGGGAACAGCCCTGCTTGCTCCAAGAGGAGAAATTGGGTTCCAGGCCCGCACTTAAAAAGGAGAGTGCTTCATTTTTAACCAGCTGAATAACAGATCTGTTTTTAAAGTTACTGAGCATTGACATATGCAGTGCAATCAGTGAGAGGGATTAAGCTCTCGTGGAAAACACTCATTTTGTGCCCAGCTCCAGAAGCCAGGGTCTGACAATTGTGCTCAGCTGAGGACATTAATACTTATTTTGAAGAAATGGTATTTATTTGTTTACCACAAAGTCTTTCTCAAATTCCTGGGCAAGTACACACTGAGTGCAAGGAGAGGGGAAATACAAGGAATCAGAGTGGAGAAGCAAGGGAGGAGCTGATCCCTGGGACTGGGCTGGGGCAGGAATGTCCCACCCGTGGCTCAGGGATGGACCTGCAAGAAACCTTGTCCTTGATAAAACAAAGGGAACAGCCTAAAGGTGCATGAGTGTTGATTTAGGTGAGATATTGGGCAGGAGTTGTTCCCTGTGAGGGTGGGGAGGCCCTGGAATAGACTTCCCAGAGAAGCTGTGGCAGCCCCTGGATCCCTGGCAGTGTCCGAGGCCAGGCTGGATGGGTTTGGAGCAGCCTGGGATGGTGGGAGGTGTCCCTGCCCATGGCAGGGGTGGGATGGGATTGAAGGTCCTTCCCAGCCCCAACCATTGCAGGATCCTGTGAAACCCACGGGTTTGCTCCTGGAAAGCCACAGGCAGGCGGGAGGACAGGAGCTGATCCCCCAGCCTGCACCAAACCCTGCGTGCTTTCACAGGTCGCAGTCTCCCCAGTCCCAGCTCTTGCTCAGCCCAAATCCTGCAACAGGAGCATCCCTTTGGTTTCTGTACAGAACCTGGGAGCTCCACTCTCAGTGTGTGACATTTTACATTTTATTCGGCACAGAGAATGAGACACAACCCGAAATCCTCTGCTTTCCCCCCGCCCCGTGCAGAAAGGTTCAGGTAATAAACCCAAAACAAAACAAGATTAAACTTGGGTTTGAAGCTTGGTTTAGTGACTGATGGCTGTGACTAAGTGCAGGCCAGGGCACTTCTCCTCCTCTCATTAAAAAAGGACTGTCTGTGCTAAGTCAGGATGACAAATCAACCTTTAATTTATTACGAGGGCCAGGCGAGGAAGCTGAAGCACAACACAGGTGCTCTTTCAGTTTATGCCATGGAAAGAGTTTCCCCAACTTAAAGGTAATTTGAACTACGGTGGCAATAAAAGCGAGCGGAAAATTATGTAAATCTGATTTCCTGCATATGAACCAGCTCTGTCTTTCCAAGGCTTATTAAATCATACCTGGATTGTTTCTGCACAGAGGCAGGAGGGGAGTTAATGGGGGGAAAATGCACTGACTTGGGGAGATAATAGGAAAGAGTTACAGTTCCCAAAGCTGCCTAAGCAGGAGAATCGGATGGAAAAGAAACCTGAAGGAGAAGCAAACTTGGAGAAGCTTAATTATCAATTGTGATGTCACATGAGGCCTACTGGATGACACACAGCTTAAAATATTGGCCTAGACTCTTAAAAATCCCTAAAAATTAATAATCTCCTGCAGACATTTTTTTTTTTCCCCCCTCAGAATTTTGATTAATTTTTCCTCTGGCTCCCTGAATTCTTTGCTGGCCAAGCAGAACGCCGTTGCTAGATATTAATAAAATTCCTTAGATTTGTGCTGATTTATAAATTTTAAAAATAAACACACCTTTAAAATTTAAAGACTCTTAGCACGGTCTGCTCAGTGCTTCACCCACTCTGAGTAATTATTTTGGTAAGGACTGAGCACTCCTTGCTTTCCTGAGCATTTGCTGTGCAAGGCCGCGCAAGGTCACTTTGTTCTTGGACTTGGCAATTTTCAAAGCACTTTCTGATGGTTCTCTGTGTCAGACTAAACCCTTAGTTTAGGGAAAAATGAAAAGGTTTAAATGTTTGAGAACAGCACAAAGCAGCTGCCTTTCCTCCCCCCGCTGAAATATTCCCATGTCGTTGTTTCACACACACACACACACGAGCTCCCAGCCGTAATATTTATGCAGGGAGATAATGGTGGAGGAATGTGTGATTAGGCTTTAAATAAAAGCTGGAATTACTTGAGTCTGTGATTACACCTGCAGCCATCCTGGGCATTTCCATAACCCCCATCCCCCAGCATTCCACAGAGCTGGTTTTAGAGGGTTTGGGTGCCTCAGAGGGGAAGGAGAGCTGGGCCAAGGGAGGCTCGGGTTGGACATCAGGAATTTCCCCCTGGGAAGGTTTTCCAGCCCTGGCACAGCTGCCCAGGGAGGTCTGGAATGCCCACCCCTGGAGGGGTTCCAAAGCCCTGTGGATGTGGCACTTGGGGACATGGGCAGGGGTGGCCTTGGCAGTGCTGGGAACTGTTGGACTCCACGGTCTGGGAGGGTTTTTCCAACCTGAATGATTCCAGGATTTTATGCCCTAGTGCTGCAAATTCACCTCAGAGCCCTGGGAGTGATACCTTGAAAAGCCTGAAAAGAAAGCGAATTTCCATCCAGAAAAAGATTAAAGCGAGCTCCACGAGCAGCCCGATGTCTGAAATATCAAATGACCCAGGATTCTGAAGACTCATTGAGTTTAAAATGTCAGCTGCAGCCGCTGAGGGGCAATAATTTACTTTCGTGCTTCTGGGTAAGTCAGATTTTCCTCAGAGCCGGAGTGGCTGCGCCCCCCTGGGTAAGGGAGGAAGGGGACACACCTGGAGCATCACCAGGGGCTGGGAAGGGACCCACTGGGACCTCTTGGACTGCCAGGGTGATTGGGGTTGGGAATTGAGGTTGGGAGGGACCTTGAACATCATCTCAGTGGAAGGAGAAGTCCCTGCCAGGGCATTGGCACCACCCAGGCACAGCTCAGGTGCCCATGTGCCTTTGTAAACTCCCCTTCCTTCCAATTTAGGGATTATTGTACCTAATCCTAATGTTTTACAGCAGCCAGCACTTGTGGAAATATTTAAGACACCCTTAGCACAGATAGGATTACATTCAGGCATCTCTTCTGGTGCTGAATAGAAAGGAACAAAGTAATATTATATCAGTATCTCTAATTAATACAAGAGATTAGGAGAAGTGCTATGCTGGAACACACAAACCAGCATTTCCTAGCACCAAGAGCTGCATTAACCAGAAATAATTATAAGCTTTAATGCTGATGCTGTGTAGACAAAAGCACAGACCCCTTTAGGTTGTCTGAATAAGCAAGACTAATTCTGTTAAATGGATTATGCAGGGAGACGTTAATAAGCATTTCATTTAACTATATTCAGGTTAATAATTTACTAAAGGAAAGCCTTAATAAATTGGATTTTTTGGTGCAACACTTAAAATATACAGAGAAGGAAGGAATAAACCAACTCAAGGTCAAGGCAGTAAAGCAAAAAAAAAAAAAA
>WEKY01056101.1:3600-48087 GCA_013390045.1 Picathartes gymnocephalus
TGCGTATATATATATAAAAATTTGTTGTAGTATGTTTTCTATTAGCTTTTAGTTGTATAACATATACACCAGGTAAGGGGCAGAGCTGTCAGAAATACCACTATTCAGCCACAGACAATGCTGGAAGTTCTGGCAACAGCTTTCCAGCTTTGATACGCTGTATTTGTTCCATGAATGCTAAGAGAATAACAAATCTGATTAATATCGTATCTGAACCAAAATAATCTGATTAATACTATATCTGAATAATAGTTACATGGTAGAGGCTACACTTTGTAAGCCACTGATACAACATACACATAATATAATGGACATATAATCCATCTGTAGAAAAAATAACATAATGAACCACTCAGCACCTTATTTGCATCAACAAATAGAACCAACACATTAGAACTGTCTCAGAAATGGATTTAGAAACTTGCTAGAAAGAATATTTTCTATTCAGAGGCTGGGGGTTAACTACAACTAATGAACTAAAATGTAGAATAAATCTTAGTAAAACCTTTGTTTACTTCAGTTAAAAAAAAAACAAACAAAACAAAACAAACCAAAACCAAACCAAACCAAAACAAAACAAATGAAAACAAACCAAAACAAAACAAAATGCTAATGGAACGTCATTATACAAATTTGGGGGAAAAAAATTAGATATTTTGATTAGTTGTTTAAAAGCAGCTTTTGTTCAATGTGTCTGCCAGAAATGTCAAAAACATTCTAATGTAACAGTTTTCATTAAAAATACCCAATGCAACTCAAATAACATCTGTAATAGCTACTTACAATTGTTGGCCTTTTACAAATAGCAGAAAAACAGGAGAAGGAGAATGCACACTCAGTGTATTACCCTAGTGTAAAGAAATAAATGAAAACCAAGCACAAACAGAAGTAATACATTAACTGTTTTCCAAAATAGAAAACAATGGCGCATGAGAGGTCTTTTCCACTGCCAAGGCGCTTTGCTAAATGCCCTCTGGAAAGACATTTTCTTCTGAACTGTATAAGGTCACAGCTGGATTTGGAAGAAAATGAAAGAGGTTTCAAAGTGGTTCTGATATTTATTTGTTTATTTATCCATTTATTTATTTAATTCCTGGTTTTTAAGCTGGTGAAAGTGTATAGCTGTATGTGCTTGCCTCAGGCTTGATGATCTGACAGGACAGTCAAGATATTGAGACACATAAGCCTCTTAAAGTAAAAAAATATGTCTGGTTTAAATTCCAAAACTCCCAGCTCAGTTAACATCTTTTAGATGTATGCATGCAAATATTAGAACAATTAAAATGGAGATAAACCATCTTACTCTGCTACTCACTGCTTCCTAATATATTATCTGTTTATGCAGTCTTTTCCTACAGTTGAGATTTTTATTAAGCAATTAAGTAATTTTATTAAGCTACTCACAGGCTTCAGATAAGATTATACTTTCTGGATTTTTTTTTTTCCCCTTTTCATACTTCAGTGCTGCTCTCCCTGTTACTCTTGAAAATGTGCCCCTTTGTGTCCACTTTTTATCTGCTGAATTTTTTTTCCTTGAGAACAATAAGAAGCATCCTCGGTACAGAGGGTCAAAACAAGGATATGAGCAAATTTCACATGATATTAACCCTCAACTTGGACTCTTTTTGTACACATGTCCCAAATTAATTTAATCCATCTGTAAAAGTGATACCACAAGTATATTGTAATAAATTTCTAATTATATTTTCTCAGTTCAGCATATATCACAGTGGAAGATCATTCAGCTTAATGATGATATGAAATAACAACAAAACTTAAAGGCCACAGAGAGGGCTAAGAGCAATATTTCTAACTTGTTCACACTTGAAAGCCAGATATTTGTGTCCAGCTTGACCACTAGCAAACAATCTTCCATTCATCCACACCCATCTAATCTTAAATATAAACCAAATAGGTCTCTTCCCTTCTTCCATTCTTCTTCACTCTTACAATCCAAAAGAAGAAAAAAAGAAGGAAAAAAATAGGTAAAAGGAAGTAATCCAGTAGATCTTTGAGACCAGTAAACCTAAATAAATGTGTATCTTGAAATGTGGAAATATTTAAACATTAACCAATTTATTCCTTTCATGTGATAACAATCATCCCTCCTGTTTACTTTAGAGTGTTTTCTAGGGCACTCAAGCATGAAACAAATTTTAACAGGTCTTCAAATTATAGTACATGACTATAAGTTATTCAGCTCATATCCTGTTAAAATTATAGGATGGTACTGCTGCTGACATGGCTCAAGATGCCTTTAACTTTGAATGCTACTGAAGAGCATAACACACTTTGTTATTTTATACAGTCTAGGAATATAGATTCTATTAACTCTGTTTTCTGCATCCCAAAAGGTCTTACTGCCCAGCTGATCTGTCAGTGGCTGTCATGTCCAGAAAAATAAGATGAAGAAATTTCTCAGATGGAGGTACCAGAAATAAGCAGATATAAAGCAATACTGGGTTTTTTTATTATAGTTTGGAATTTATACAATAGAAGTTTGCATATATAGACCTTATTTGTCTCTTATGATTTGTGGTTCCTTTTCATACAGGAGGACTGTGTTTTAACTTTATAATTATTTCACATGTGTGTGTTTTGTATGTATAGAGAAGGTTATTAACTTAAAAGAAGAAAGACTACAGATAGCTGACAAAATAAACGTTATAATATGCTTAAAAGTTTTAAGGATTTTAGGACTTTTTCTCAGCTAAATTGGGTCATTTTCTACAAAAAACATTTAGACTCAACAGGATAATAGGTTAAGCAATTGAATATCACATCTGGTGGGTTTCTTGCACATTCTTACAACCACACAGGAAACTCTATCTGTACGCTCTCAGCTCTATGCAGACTTCATAGAATTAGAACAAAGTACAGGATTTCAGTACCTATAAAAGGTCATCTACAACAACTACTTGATGTACTTATAGATTACTTTGAACTTCAGTAAAGATCTGGCTGAGTCACAAACAGGATGAAAATAGATATGCTTTGCTTTAGTAATACAAGTAGAGATTTTCACTCTAGTGTTGAAAACCTGTAAAGCAGTGCTTGGTGTGTTATGGATATATCATAAGTGTAACTGAATCTAAATTGAAAATATTATTTTTCTGTACTTAATTAATAATAATTTTAATTTCCTTACCCTGTATATCTTGACAAGCTTTTCTAAAAAAATCTTTTACAATTTCTTTCCTAAGAAAATCCAAGTAATGAAAGAGTAGCTGTCACAGTTTATCTAATATGGTAGATATCCCATACTGCTTGAAGTTTTTCTGACTAGATTAAAATTGTTTTTTCAGAGTAACACACTAGAGTAAATAGTGTTTGTTTTAAGAGTGGGCTTCTGTGCCTCTTTGTCTTAAAGCTTCATATCTTGTGCCTCACATCTGTGAATTTTACATACACATTGCAGATAGCTATTATTGTAGTGAAGTAGTCATAAGACCTACAATAGAATCTGAGGATTATAATAAATGATATAACTAAGAAATAAAGAAGATGCCTTTTCCTAAAAACCTCTTAAAAAGACCAGTATCAGAGACTGAGAAATGCAACTGTTGCAATTGTTTACCATTTATGAGTAGGTAATTATATCAATGCAAAATTGGATGTATTGGCAAAATTTGGGAATTATAGGAATTCTGAAATGAAACCAGTTTTTTTTTTTAATTTCCCCATAGATTGGGCATGAAATACAATGTGACATATGATCCATATGCAAGGACATGCAGGAGGGACAACAACTGAATGGTTGGTGACTGTTGTAGTCTAAAACTGGAAAAGACTGAGAACAGCTTTACATATGGTGAGAAATGACTGAAAAAATTAAATTCCGGTCTGACACATTTATCACTTGCATGTTTATCTTTGCATTTCTTCTGAAAAGGAAAGAAATATATGAAATCTGTTCTGTTAGGTCTCAACACTGAGTGCAGACTGCAAAGACATTTGTGACACAGAGCAGCAATCTGCAGCATATATAAATATGTGGTGTGAGTCTGCACAAGAACTACAGCTCTCAGCTGTTATCTGCTCATGAAAAATGATGTAATCCATTACATGTAGGAAAATAATTCTGAATTATAGGAGAATCCAAAATGTGCTTTTTGTGCCAGGCATAAATTACCTGGGCATGCTTGGGAAGCTACCACCTCTCCCTGACTCCCTGAAGAAAAAAAAACCCAAACCCCACAAAGTTACATATAGGTTTCCTCTATAAGGCAAGTTTTTAAAAGATTTTGAAAATATTCTTCTATTCTCCACACCCTAAAAACAACAACAACAACAACAACAAAACAAAAAACCAAAAAAAACAAACAAAAAACCCACAAACAAACAAACAAAAAAAACCAAACAAAAAAAACCCCCAAAAAAACCAACAACAACAAAATCCCCAAACAAATAAGTTTCTTATGCATTAAAACTGAATTTTTCATATTAGAAGTTCAGGGATCTTGGCATTAACCTGAAAACTACAGAAGAGGGTGGTATATGGAAATTAGTATATTGGAAAGTACCACATTGAGTTCAATTTTCCAGATTAGACAGACAACACTTTTGTCTGTGTTGTGGTTTGATGTTGGCTGGGTGCCAGATGTCCAAAAAAGCCACTCTACAACTCCCCTCTTCAGCTAGACAGGAGAGAGAAAACATAATGAAACTCTCATGGGTTGAGATAAGGAGAGGAAGAGACACTGAAAAACTATCATCATGGGTAAAACACTTGGTGAAATTACTTGAATTTGTTGCCAATCCTATCAGAATATGATAATGAGAAGCAAACCCAAATCTTAATATCACCTTTCTCTCACTCTTCTCTGCTTCTCAGCTTAAATTTATTCCTGATTCCTCCTCCTTCCCCTCAATGGTGCCGGGAGATGGGAATGGGGGTTACAATCAGATCATCACACCTTGTTTCTGCCCCTTCCTTCTCCTCAGAGAGATGACTCCTTCCCATGCTCCAGCCCAAGGTCCCTCCCACAGGAGACAGCCTTTCATGAATTTCTTCAGGCTGAATCCTTCCCATTGGCTGCAGTTCTTCATGAACTGCTGTAACGTGGGTCTCTTCCATGGGGTGCAGTCCTTCAATGCGCCAGTGTGGGTCCCCCATGGGGTCACAGGTCCTGCCAGCAAACCTGCTCCAGTGTGGGCTCCTCTTTCCATTAAGGCCACAGGTCTGGCCAGGAGCCTGCTCCAACATGGGCATGGGTTTCCACTGCAAGCTACCACCTCTACTGAAGTCTCCTTCCTAAGCAGATGCATCTGGGTGGAAACAACACACTTCTCATGGACTGTGTCAGGAGTCACACTGGCTTGGGGTCTGAGGCAAGTGGCCACCATTAGAGCAGAGTCCTAGAGCACTCAGCATTCACCTGAGCCGTGTCCTACTTGCAGACTGCACGCCCTCCCCACATGAACTGCTGAGCGACACGCCTCGCCACACACGGTGTCCTTGCCCTGCTCACCACGCTGCCCGGAGCCATTTACATCTCCCACGCTGATCCCAGCTGCGCCCACTCCTCGCCTGATCAGCTCTCGAGAGCTCCCAGGACCAGGCAGGGCTCAGGGTTGCTGCTCAGGTGTCCCTAAGCTCCGGGAACCCCCTGCACAGCTCCATCTCACCCTCACCCCCGACTTACCTCAGTCGCCTCACTAAGAGACTGTTTTGGTCTTACTACATTTAAGCTTCTTGTAGTTCTCCTGGCTTTTTTTTTAATTATAATTATTTATTTCCCTTTTAATTTCCTCAATCCTATTTGTGTTTGACTGCACCTGGACATTGAGGAGTGGATTTCAATGATCTATCTGCAATGATTTAACAATATTATGCTTGAGAAGAAATACCTAATTTCATGCCAGCTGCTGTATGCACATAGCAAGGACTGGCTTTTTGCCCTCCACTTTTTTACTGTTTTTACTTCAGAACATTGAATTTCATCTACTGTTTCACTGAGCAATTACTCCTATGTGAGATCTTGCTCTAATTCTCCTCTGTTCATTTTATTTTTGTAGAGCCCCAAATACTTTATATTGTAGCAAAGTTTACTATTCACACCCATTGCAGATAGTTTATGAATTTCTACAGCAATTCTAATTCCATGACTAATTCGTAAGAGGTTCCATTGGTGACCATCAGCCATTGCAAAAATTGATCCATATGGTTACCCTTCACTTACTACATTTTACTGTCATTAGTAATTTATAAGGCTTTCTTTTTACCCTACAAGAACTTACAGAAATCAACCAAATTCCTTGAAGAAGGATGTGATTCCTGGATACCTGTATCAATTCATTGACTCCTTTGAAAAACTGCAAGAGATCTTTGAGGTACAGTATGAGTATCTCTGACTTGCTTACATGTTCCTTTTCATTTTGTTATCACTGTTGGCACTTTCCTTTTTTCTGTTGAGGAGGCTGATTCAGACAACATATTACACACAAAAATTCATTCAGTTCTATATCTGATTTCTAGCATCTTATTATTTGTCTCTGTATCAAACCGTTTTAAAGCTTTATCATGTCACTTCAGACTGTTGTCTAATGAAGGTTTTGATGCAGGAATATACCTTAGCTTTTCCACAGTATACATCAAAACAAAGAATTAAATTAATTTTTCTTCTATCATCTTGTCTTTTTTCAGTATGACTTTGACATGGAAAAAGACTGCAATTGTATTTTTCTCCACTGGTGCTGGTTCTCTGAAAGACATTCATTTCATTATGGTTTTGAAATTCTTATTATTTATTGATATTTATCATTACCTAATATGTCTAATAAGTTCCTCAATATTCCTCAATATATTCATCAGTGTTCCCCAATATTTTTGCCTTATTATGGATATATATATAATTTCTGAGTCACATTTTAAAAGAAGCTGAATTTTTAACATTTTTTTTCTTACATTGCTAGACTGATGTTAACTTGGAATATATCACACAAACTACAGAGAAGACTTTTCAGTCTAAAACAGAATCAATAGATATTTACTGATTTTTTTTATTCCCTAACAGTCAACACATTGAGATGAAAAGTAAACTTTCTTTCACCAAAAGTACTTCTGCTATGCTAATTTAATGCAAACACTATTAGAAATTATGATGTTTATTGAGATAAAAATTAGTGACTCTAGTCAAACATATGTAAAATGAGTTTCCTTTAAGCCTCTGTTGAGGTTTCTTTTAATAAGGAAATAAACTATGGAGATCTAGAGGTAAAATAAATAAAGTACATCCCATTGATAGGGATATCTTTGTACTGATAATCACAAACCCTTCCAAGCTGGGATAAATTTTAGTTGCCTGTTTATTGCAGTTTTAAGTGCACTTTGTGACACAAAAGTACATAGGAGACAATCCTCAATGTTAGTGTCTTTAGCTCTATAAAAGTTAATGGAGTAAAACATTAAGGCTATATTTCTACAAGTCCACAGTAGCTGCACAATTAAGGAAGGAGCTTAAGAAAAAAGATGCTGTTTGAACATATAAGCAAGTCTCTGACAAAAGCAATTTCTATTAATTTAAAGTGTATAATTGCTGAGATAAGTCTTTCTTATGAATGGACTAACATTAATGTAAAAATTCCTTGTTCTATTTAGCATAATTACTCAGTTAAAACTGGGATTCTCTTCTAATTAACTAGGGATGTGTTTAGGAAAAATATTATTTTATAGTAGAGCAATAAAAATAACTGTTTTCAACTAAAGATGCTGAAGAGAGAAATGTATCAAATATATTAAAAATGTTTATGATCAAAAAGTACCAACCTGCTTCCTGACACACGTTTTGCTAATAATAATGATCTTGTGATGGCAGTGAGAAAAATAATGGGTTTAAAAGTTACAATTCCTGTAAGTTTTTTCATTACGTTTTCTGTTTTGTGGCTAATTGTGTGTGAAAAATCAGAGGTCACCCTGAAACAATCTTTCTAAGGCCAGTTTACTGAACTATGAATCATTAGTATATATATTTTCTTCTTGTTATTGTTCAAAACCAATCAATTTGAAGTATCTGTCTGAACTGAATGTTCATAATGATGAAAACAGAAATATAAAACATAATTTTCAAAGGCAAACAGTATTTGTTGCCAAGTTTTAACCAAAATAAATCTTATCACACAGTATTTGTATGACATTACTTGAAACTCATTAATAGAAACAAAGAGAAACAAATGTCTTAATGAAGGCATTAATTTCTATCAATATCTAAGCAACATGCAGGTAGGTCTGACAGGTACCATGACAAATAAAGAGATATAAGAAGAACAAAAAAAGGAGATAAATGTTTGGACAAGACAAAATGCATGGGGTAGTGTATGTGTCTGGGCAAGTGCACAGGAAAAGGAAAATAAAATGGGTGAAAGTAAAGGAAAAAGGAATAGAAAAATGTACTGCAAGAGACTGAGCAACAACCATATTGATTAAAGTAACAGACTGTTTATACTTTGTCTATAAAACCAGTAATGTTGATATGCTAATAAGGAGAGAGATGCTTGCATACATAGACATTTGTAGTATTTCCACATATGTGAGCGTGTACAATGTATGTGAATACACACAGGTACTCATAGCCATACACCTGGCTCCCAGGTGGTTAGTTACATAAAACAAAAGTGCATTGGAAAAGAAATCTAACCCACAACAGTAGTCAAGGTTATTATTATAGGAAGATAGAAACCAAGGTAAATGCAGGTCTAAAATACAGGTTACAAAAGATATTATATTAAAGAAATAAGGCTGGTTTTCAGTGAAAGGTTGGACTTGATGATCTTGGAGGTCTTTTCCAGCCTTAATGATTCTATGACTCTATAATCACGAAAATAATGAATTTCTCATATTATGTCAGATCAAACTAATATCTCATGATGCCTAGTTTGTCATACTCTTCAAACTTAACTCTATCCAGTGTTCATACTGTGTAGATTATTTGAGTGCTGTTCAATACTGTGAAGAGAAGGTGAGAAATATTCCCTTCCAGAAAGTAAATTACTGGGACTGAAGTAATTTTCTTTTCATAACTGGAGTAGATTTTTTACAACTTCTACCCATCACTTCCTCAGAACAAACTTCATAATGGTCAAATGAATGCAACAGCCAATTTTCTGCTCTTAGTCAGCAGTTTCACAGAGATACAGGATGAAATGCAATGGAGCTGAACTTTCTCTTCATCAGGACATTGATGTCATATAAAGTTTGTGTCCAAACAGTGAGATCTGGATTCCCAAGTTATAAAACCTAAGAGAGTTCATACTGAAATGAAAGGAATGTCTGATGCTTTGTGCTATTTCTGGCCTTTAAGGTAACTTAGGAAAGAGCTGATATCCATTTCCTTTCTTTCAATTTCTTCTATTCCCAATTTTGTTAATTCAAACAGAGAAATTTATACAATCATTTTTCCAAAAGAAAAGAAAACATGAAAAGGAATATCACACAGTTTTTGTCCCAAAATGATGCCAAGACATAGATATAAAACATGAAAATATTTAACCGTATCCTTAGGACAGAGAGAAAATATTCTGAAATTTTGACCCTTCTGTATTTTTATAGGTTAATCTGAATCTACTTCCACTATTTATTTTCATGTGGCACTTCTGTCTTCAAAAAACCTGTTCTGCACATCAGTTGCTAATGCTAACAACATAGGAACAAAAGCTTTCCTTTAATGCGCTGGCTTTCTTGAGTGTCGTATTGAATCAAAGAGTTTTGAATTGTCCTCTTAACAGTTCAGCTCTTGTTTCTTTTTCTGGGCTTTTTCCTGCATAGGCAACCTCTAAAACTTGAGATGTCTACAGAGGGGGCCAGATAGAAAGCTGTGAGTTAACCATATCTAATTATATATAACTATATATATATATATAAAAGTATATATGTGTGTATGTACACACACACACACTTTTTTATATATATAGTATATATAAGTACACACACATATATATATATATAAGTTAACTATATATATAAGTTAACTATATATAACTATATATATATGTTAGACATTTCTCCTGATCATAACTGCAATTGGCATATGTAGACTGAAGAGATGTCTGAGCCATTAGGTAGTTTTTCTAGCCAGCTGTGACAGCACAAATTCCACTGCAGCAAACATGTAGGGCTAAATTAAAAGCAACTTTCAGCATTATTAGTTTTTATGCTAGAGTAATTTAGGCCAAAGTAGGGAAGATTATAATCAGAATATTAACAAAAGTATCCACCTTGCATTCTGATGAAGAACAGCTACAGAAGTGACATGATAGCCCTTGACCATTACATCTAGTCTTTGCACCATCTTTTTATTTACATCTTTTTTTTCTTAACTCAGATAAAAGGGGAAAAAGGTCTGTTTTCTGAAAATTTCAGAAACATGAAAATATTGAAGTTGCATAGAATTTTGTATAAACTTCATGTGTTCCACAATCTCCCCACATTACTCATTAAGTAGTATGTAATTTTCAGTTAGAAGCAAAGCTTCCAAGTTCACTGGCTACAAGGATGGCTTGTAAGATTCAGGGCACACTGATAGCCTCTTTACAGACATTCTTTAAAGGAATACAAAAACTCTGTGAAGTAGAAAAAGTAAAATTCAAGCATTATGGGTGTTTGTGGGTAGAAAAGCTTTGTAAAGTAGATGACAAAAAAGTTTTATTTCTTGTAATCAAATATAAAACAACCACTATCAAATGAGCTGCAAATAATAAAAAATTTATTTCTTATATCTGATGCAAATTGACTATGGGAGTTTAATCTGTATAACTGTATACTGCAGGGATTAAAATTAGTCTCTTTTAATAAAAAAAAATACAGATGAACTGAAATCCTCATAAAAATAAAATACTTTTTCTCTCAAGAAGGTCATCCCTGTTTCCTTGACAACATGACTTAACTAAGTAAAAGTGACAATTTAGTTGTTTTTCTTATGAATTAAAGTAGTTTCACTTATATTATTGCAGGTACAACAAACACTGAAAACCCTGTTTAATCAAATCATATACCTATTTATTGTTATTTATCAAGAGTGTGTAAATTAAATGGCAATGCCATGGAACAGAAGGTTTTGCTGAAATAAGTAGGACTTACACAACATAATGGGTAAACAATTTCTAAAAGAGAACCGGGGTAGGACTAATAGAGCTGGACAGATTAAAGCAAGAATTATGGGAGACAATATAGGGATGCTTTGGGTGGTTGAACATGGGTCTTTGTTATAATGACTCATGCATGCAATTAAGTTGAAAAGAGGAATTTCCATGCCTAAGGAAGGATTTTTCATAAATTCATCACAGAGCACTGAGAAACACTCCAAAAAATTTCTACAGAATTTTTCAGTATTTACTGGCTTCCAAATATTACATCATACACGTCTCAAACATACCTCCTAAACATATAGAAATGGACAGCAAAAATAAGTTACAATAGTGATAAACACCCCTTGGACCCTACCCCGCATCATCAAAATAATAAAAGACCAAGAGACATCTCTTTGAGTTTTCTTACTTATTCCTACACTGCTAAAGGATGACTCTGTGCTGTACTTTTTATGGCATCAATAGAACTACATAGTACCTGAAAACTGCCATTTATTGTACATTAGATATGTATTTCATTAATTTTTAAATCTTTTTTTCTCCTATTATATGGTCAAAAATATTTGTTGATATTTTTGGAAGATTATAGCTGACCAAAGTTTGGGGTTTTTTTCTCTTATTTCTGGAAAGCACAATAAGAATTAAAGAAAGTATGGATATTCTTGGATATGTTTGAAAAAAATGAAGATCAGGATGCAAATAAAATAATTTTATAAGTTTAAAAATTGGCCTTCAAAAATGCTTCAATCTTTCAATACTGATCATAGTAAGCAATGTCAATCTGTCCTAACTTATTTTTTAATAGAGTTTCAAGAAAATAATAAAATCACATTCTACATAGATTCTATATAAAATAATGTCTGCTTAAATAAGATTGCAAAAACACATCTTCAATTTTAATTTTATCATATTTGCCTCTATCCTTATTTTTCTTGTTATTATATATGACTCATAAGTTTTCATTGTTATCATATCTCAAAAAAAAATCAACTGAATATTTGTTCATTTCATTCTCATAGTTAAATCAGTATAGCTAAATTTTGTAGAGAATTTTCTTAGTATTTGTCTCTTTTTCTGAAAGCTGACAGCTTTTCAACAGCAGATTAAAATATACTCAATTTTGAGTCAATAAGAATCTTCTGCACCTTTATTTATTAAACACAAGAAAAACTTTAAAGTTATAAGGTTAGCAAAGATGAATAACTAAAAGAAATAATATTGTGGGATTAATCTCACTGTTATGCAGAAGCATTGAAACAGTCTTCAGTACTACATTAGCAACACATTGTAAATACTTTTCTACCATGTGGAATGCATGTTGCTCATAAAGTTTACAATTCTTTCCTCTACCATTGTGTTTCTACAGTATTTTAAACCTTCTCTGAGTACAAAACTGTTGTTCACCAACTTCTGCATGGTATTCATTGCAACATTTGTTAATATGTGAGGTAGCAGCACTACTACACATAGGCATTCATCCGACTTAGTTCAAAAACGTATTTAAAATCACAAGGCAACCATCTTAGTAAAGAGCCTCACTAAAGTAGAACTGGCACATACGTGTGACATGCCATATACCCAAACAGCTTTAGGGACAAGGTCAGGATGTTGTAGGGAGGAACACTATTTCCTGAGATATTTTAGAAAGGGGAATCTCTAAAATGAGGTAGCATAAGTAATACCTGTTGTATTAGAAAATGAAGGGTAAGAAAAGATATATGAAGAAGGCTCCTATGTTCCTATGGTATTTTATTCCATCACAAAATGTTTTGTTTTCGTGTCAATAACATAGAAGACTTAGAGAAGACTCCCCAACACAAACTGATTTTTGTAGCACCATTATATGAGGAAGGATGTTGTTATTATTTATGTCCTATTTCATTAATAGAACATAGGTTGAGAACAGACATTGAGATAATAAGGTCAAAAAGAGTCACTAATTTTATGTGCCCAATTTCACATAACCTGGACCTGATTTTTAGAGAACATATTTGTATATTACAGTTTATGTATTCAAAGCACAACTCTAACTAGCTTATGCTGCAGTTATGAGTACCCAGTTGTTTTGCAAATCAGACCATAGGGAATAAAGTTGGTCACCCAGATAATGAAGAATACATAATCATTGTCCACCTGTGACAATGTGCTTTAAGTGACTGATCCAGATTTACATGGGAAAGCTGAGCAGAGACCTGAAACCAGATCATCTCTCTGGGCATTTCTCAGCTGCCTTCTCCATGACTCCTGAGGCTTCTGCCTCATTTCCTTAATGCTCTCCAATGTTTAGAACAATTGAAGCAGGAGTCCTGCAGAGAGCAGCCTCCCTTATATGTCCAGGTTTAGGATATGTGCTTAAAGGGAGCACAGAGAGACCATGGCAGGCTCTGGGTTAGACCAGGGAAATCAGACCCTGCCTAGCAGCTCCCATCGCATCACAGAGGAGCCATCAGCTCAACAAAGACCCATCTCTGCAATGCCAGAGGAGCACAGGGGTACAGTGACAGGGAGGAAGCCAAAGTAAAGATTTAAGAAAGGCACACACTGTCCAGGCCCTGTTATCAGTGCCATTCTTGAGGCACGAAACCCATGAATAGAACCAGCTCTCTTGATCACCTTTTAGATTAAGGGTATTTTCTGCCTAAAAATGGAGGAAACGCTATAGGAAGAGCATTTTGGGATTCCACAGGATTTTTCATGAGGTATTTAGAGGAGAAATCAAAGGTGGGAAAGGGAAAGGATTTTTGTAATTTGGGGAGGAATAAATGTGGGAATTAGAAGGATAAGAGAATAAAATTGTCCATTCTCATGTAAGCAGGGGCTGATCAATAGACTTGCCTGGCCATATCATGTATCTGAATCACAGTGGTCTGTCCTATCATTTATAAAACTCCACCATAAATTATGTTCTGATAAGGATCTCTTTACTGTGTGCATTTGCATATATGAAGTTTAACAAGGACAAGAGCTGGATTCTGCACCTGGGACAGAGCAACCCTGAATGTAATGAAAGTCTGGAGTGCAGCACCATGGAAAATTATTCAGGGGGATCCTGGTTGATGGCAATTGGAATATGAGTCAGTAGTGCCCTGGAGCCAGGATGGCCAACCGTGTCCTGGGAGGCATCAGGCACAGCATCGCCAGCCAGGCAAGGGAGGGGATTGTCCCACTCTGCTCTGCACTGGGCCGGCTTCACCTTGAATTCTGTGTGCAGTTTTGGGCACCACAGTATAAGAGAGCATTCAAAGAAGGGCCATGAAGACGGTGAAGAGTTTAGAGGAAAAGCCATATGAGGAGCAGCTGAAGTCACTTGGTCTGTTCAGCCTGGAGCAGAAGAGACTGAGGGGAGACTTCATTGCAGTCTACAGCTTCCTCATGAGGGGAAGAGGAGGGGCAGGTTTTTGCTGCGGTGACCAGTGACAGGACCCGAGGGTGTGGCCTGAAGTTGCATCAGGGAAGGTTTGTGTTGGATATTAGAAAACCGTTCTTCACACGTGGGGTGCTTGGACACTGGAACAGGCTCCCTAGGGAATCTGTTACAACTCCAAGACTGACAGAGTTCAAGAAGCTTTTGGATAACACTTGCAGATAACATGATGTGATTCTTGAGGTGGAACGTTGCAGGGTCAGGAGTTGGACTTTGATGGTCCTTGTGAGTCCCTTCCAACTCAGGATGTTCTATAATTCTGTGTATGAGGATCTCTGCTACAGAAATTGAAGTGACTGTTGGGATGCGAATGAGATCAATCCAGATTATCCAGTGAATAGGTGAAGTGTCCTGGGACCAAGGACTTGCTCTGGGTGTAAAAGCATTTGTGTATGTCTAAGGGCGAGAGCACAGTGGGCTGTCTGTGGGACCAGGGAACTCCTGGACATCTCTCCGTGTGAGTGAAATGATCTGTACCAACAAATGGACTAGCACTGTTGCCTTGGGCACTTGTGAGTCCAATACCAGCAACTGGCGATACTGGGATCAAGGCACAGCCACTGGGTGTCTGGACCCAGCTGCTGCAGGGATAAACATATTTCATAGGTATATTTATTTCCACTAATGAACTCCGTTCTGGCTCAACCAGAAAGGGCAGCAGGATGAGCCTGTTAAGGCTGTCTGTGTTCATGTGAATGTGTGTGTGGCCGTGTGTGTGTCTGGGATCTGTGTGGACAGCCCTGCATATAAGTGTATATGTATGTGGCATATAAATATTCTCTGTCTGTATGTCCATTGGGAACATATTTTCAGCCTCACTTCAAGTTGGACATGGGGGCAAGGAGCTCTAGCAGCCTTGCCTCTCTCAGGCTGTCAAATCCAGCATGAAATATTTCCCTCTAACAACTGGGATTTATTCTCAGAATTATGTATTTTGTAAACTTAGTGGATCAGGGAATCCATAGTATAAAAGTTGGGTCATAAGTAAAACTGTAACAGAAGGTGTGCACATAAATAGGTCTTATTAAGTTATGATTAATTATGATTTATTATATTAGTCATAGCTTTTCCTAACATTTTAAATTTTTGGCTCTGAAACTCCTTAATATCCTTCTGCTGGGACTCTGCAATGTTTGGTAAGCAATTAAAACAAAATTGCTGTTTGTCTGTGTAGCTGCTGTTCTTATTAATGTTCTATTTTTATTATTTTGAAATAATTCTAATGTTAACTTCCATGACCTCATAGAGTCTCTGATGTCGCATGATCATTACACGGTATTAGGATAATAATGTATGTAAATCATATAATGTATGATAACAGTTCGTGCTATGACTCTGAAGATCCAATGACTAAAAAAGTTTCTCAACTACAATTATAATGTTTTCTCACAAATTCCATGTTTATCTTTTCTTTACATACTAAACAGGTTGCCACACAACCTTTATCATACATATTTTTAAATACTACAAACATCCTTTAGTGGAAAAAAAAAATAGGTATTTAATATTCATTGACTATTTTTTAACCATTATTAAAATGTATGAGTTAATGAAGGTCATAAATCACGTTTCTACCCACATTTTATTCTCTGTCAGAGACCCAGTAACTCTAATATGTTCAAAATAAGTTTGCTTACTGATAATGCACTATACAGAGGTATTCTGCATGCAGAATAGGCTGACAGTGTTAATGCAGAATTAGTCCAGTGTATCAAAGACAAATGAAACTATTTCCGGCTTATTTTGCAAAATCTGAAACAGTTCTCATATCTGCAGATTTTCCCAGGATTCACTCTTAATTTGGAGCACCCAACCCACTGAGATAGCTAAACAATAAAAAACACAGGAAGGATCATCAAATTTAGAGACTAATTTAGAGAACTTTCTGTCCCAATAAAATTTCTACTGTATTGCACAGTGTTGTAGATGCTTTAACTTTTGTTATACTGAGGACCTTGTTCTTTCTGTTCTGTAGCCTGCTGCTCACTTACACTCTTGCAACCTTTCATTACACAGCTAGAAGCTGCTCTAACAGTATCTTTACTCAGTACCCCAGGTGCTGCTATCCTCACACCCTTACAGCGTCAGGCTCTGAAGTATAGTTATGTCTGTTAGATCCGGTTCCTTGTAGAAAGTTAATGTCATTATTGTTTAAAACACTCTTTTCTTCTTCTGCTTACTCATTCTTGCCTTATAGATAATTATTGTCTAACTCCATAAGAAAAACTCCTTGCACGTCCTCTCATAGGTTTCAGTTTGTAACTTGAGGACCTAGTAGGTAACAAAATAGACAATTGTTATTAATACAGCAAAAAAGTATACATGAATTGGGAGAGAGATTTTTCCCCCTCTGTTTCCCCCACTACCTCCATTATTTTAAAAATTTTTTTCATAAAGTAACTTTGAAGTCAGAGTATGCCATCAGATATAGACCCCACTAATAAAGCTTTCTGCATATAAATTTGCCTCAATTTTATTTGTACTCTCTAGAATGAGGGTAATTATGTTTGTATGTAACTCTTTTCACTGTTTATGACTGTCTTTATGATGCATACAGCATTGAATGAGATTCTGTTCTTAAAATTTCTTTCTGACTCTTCTTATTCATTCCAGAAGTAAGGCAGCATATATTGAAAAATAACAGTCCAGGTGCAATCCATAAGAATTCTTTACTTGCCCTTATCAAGGCACACAAATAAATTGTGATATATCTCAAGAGAAAAGTTGCACTTTACAGGTTCTACTGCAGCACATTCTTTAGCTTCCTCTACTTTGATTATGATTTAATCCCATTTTAATTACTTTGTGTTAATTTTGCCTTGGCTCTGATCCCCATATTTTCAATCAGCATTTACTTCTATCATAGGCCCGCGTTGGTTCTAGAGGCAGGTCACTGTATCCAAATCAATTGGGATTTTACTCCATTTTGTTTTTTTCAATATCTGGTCTTGGGAGTTTTCTGCATCTAAAACATATGATCCTACTTTTACCACTATTAGAGAATGATGGTAGAACACTAATTCCTGGTAAATAATATATGCAATTGAGTTAAGCTAAGTATTGTCAAAAATCTAATTTTCAGGTAATGAAAGACCAGTGCATTTTTAAGCTTTAAAATATAACTGGAAGCAGTGCTTTCAAATCTAAATCCAAACTCAGTAGGAGATGTTATTTATCCAGTTATAAGATTTGGCAGAGAGTAATATTTAACAGGGTTGCTTACTTAACTTTCTTTTTATTTTTCCTATTAGTAACTACACCTTTATTCAAGCAGATGGTAGGTTTGAGCAAAATACTTGTTTCAAAGAACTGCATGTTCAAATAAATTTAGGCCTCCTCTTTGACTTTTTTTGTAATAATGTTTATTATTCCATTAAAAATTTAGCTGTTTAGTTAACATTATTTACCAGCATTCTCTAGCTATACATTTTAAAATGTAGGTAATTTAATCAATTTCTTATTTCTTTTCCCACATATGGAAACCTGAGTGTTAGTCTTTTTTATTATTATTTTTTTCTCTAGCATAGACTAAAGGTTTTTGCTTTTGTCCAATTTATTCAGGTGGCTGTCTAGCATGTCCAATTTTAATCTGATGTGGTGGGATTTCAACTTAATAAATTCCAAATATATTATGAATTATTGTTCCTGATTTTGGTGGTTTTTTGTGGTTCTTTTTGGGTGTTTTTCTTAGGGTTTTTTTGTTGTTGTTTTTGTTTTGGTTTGGTTTTTAATTCTGATGTAGTTTATTTTTCTGTTTCATTTCAAAACAATGAGTAAATTTTTTTATACTTAAAAAAGATCTGCTGCCAGGCTTTCTGGTTCTTCTTCAAGACTTAAGTAAAAGAGTAATCATCAAAATTGTGAATAAATAAAAATTAATGAATTTTTTTTCTTTAAATAATTATGTCAGCTAGACCATCTGAAAGAGATGGTATCTGAGTTTAGGCAGGAAAATATGGTATTATATATGGGAAAGAGAAAAAGCAGAAGGTAATCTATTATATTGTTGAATAAGAGTGATGTAAGGCAGTAAATAATATTTTCATAGTTATTCTACTGTATTAACTAAAAATTTAGAAAATTTTGAGAAATTATTTAGAATCTGCTATTACAGAAATGATATCTACTCTCTGATTCCTATTTCTATGGCACTCTCAAATACAGTGTGAACTGTTATTTATTATCCTTTACATGTCTTTCTTGTTTATAATGAGAGTTGCCTCTATTTTTTCCTCTCTTTTTCTGCCAGGTTATTTTTTACAAAATTTCTACTGATATGAGAAATTCTTGCTGGTGGTGATACTTTTCGAATGCAACAAGAAACTCTTTTAAGATACTGGAATACTGAAATATAGATTATTAACTCTAGTCTTCTGGCCAAATTCATGTTTGGACATCTACCTTTTGAACTTTTAAAGATCTCTGGATGTTTCTGTTGGAGAAGTTATTACTGGCCTAAGGCAGGACTGATGTGATTTGTTGAACAACTGTTGCATTTCAGTAGCAGTAAATTGATTAAGCTTCCTCAGAACCCTTGAAAAATTTGTGAACACTGAAAGCGTCTGAATGAACTGCTCTTTGCTCACAGACATGGCTGTATATTTGAGTCATAATTATCTGAATTTTCTTTATAGTCCTTACAAATGGTTTGTTAGATTCTAAATATGATTTCCATACTTAAGACCAAATGTGGTAGAGTTTATATTCAGTTTAATGCTAATACGTTATCGATAAATTGTGTTTACATTTTCCAAATCATTTGTCTCATTTTAAAATACTTTAAGATCTTCTGAAAAGATACTTTGCTATAAACTCTATTAGAATTTTCAAAGTTATAGATGCCTTGTCTTAGTGACATGATCCTGAATAATATGAAAAATAAAGGCATGTAACCTTTCAATTATTTTAGAAAAATCTGGCATGACAGGTCACATACAAATAGTTATCACATGTTTTTCTTTATAGGTAAATCTAGCTCTGCCTGCCACAAATAAATATTTACTACGTAATTAAAGGAGACTCAGATAATTGAAGGCATAATAGATTTTTGTCCCAACAACAAATTTATTAGTGGTCTAGACAAAAATGTACCACAAGTTATGCTTTTTTCTCATGTCAGAGGGATCCAACACAGAGGGTCACTGTATCCATTGAATGACTTACCTACAGTTTTGTAGATACAACTCTTGACTGTGAAAATTCCTTCTGGCATTATGTCAATCTTCAGCTCTTCATTCCTCTCCATAAATAAGAGCCTCAGCTAAGAAGTGAAAAAAGGACTGCACATCACAGTATAAAGTGGGGATAAAGAAATGGATTTGAATGTCTTCAGTAGAGTGTAACCTGAAACACCTCAAAATCTGTCCCAGTGGAATACAACAGGCAACATGACAAGACCGAGTTCTATATTTAAAAACCCTGGACCATAAAGCTGTAAGACAGAGAAAAAAATATTCTAAGAAGTTAGCTCACTTTTTAATCAATAAAATCACTTTTACTTCTACATTGATATAATAGATGGTTGTAATCTTTTCTATCAGGTTCATTAGAGCTTAGCTAGCAATGCCAAATTCATTGCCTTCCCTTTCCCGCTATAAATTATATCTGAAAGGAAATTTTAAAAATCAATAATGGTTGGTGTTGAAGGGACATGTGGTGGTCACCTAATCCAGTCCCCCTACTCAGGCAGGGTCAGTTGCAATATTTTGCCCAGGACCATGTCCAAATGACTTTTGAGTATCTGCCAGCAATCTCCATGCTGTACAAACTCTACTCTCCAATACTCTGCAGCCTCTATGGGCAACATCTGCCAGTGCTTTAAAAAACTATTTGCTGATGTTCAGATAGAGCCTCCCACGTTTCAGTATCTATATATTTTTCAAGTGTGTATATTTTTTTCATACTGTAGCCTCTGCATGCTTTGCTTTTGCTTTTCTAGTTTTAGATGCAATTCTTAGTTACCCTTTCTGGTTGGAATGTTTTAGTCATTATTTAGACAAAGAACATGAATGTAGCTGTCAGTTTACCATGAAAAAGTGAATGTAAGGAATATTTATAATAGCCCACAAGATAAAGTATCCACAAAACAAGGTAACAAAATAGTCAGGGTTGTTCTGGTTTGGTTCACTTTTGGTTTTGTTTTGTTTTTTTTGTTTCTCTCTTTGTTCGTTTATGCAATTATGAGCCAAGCACATGAATGAAATGGGAAAATATGCTTCCACACACTGTATCTATGTTACAGGCATTTAAATAGAAATTCAAAATACTGAATATGTAAACAACACAGCTATAACAGAGTACACAGTGGATGTTAGCTAGACGGTTAGGAAAGGGAACCAGAGTGAAATATTTCAATGACAATTTACCTGGGAAATAGAGAAATATGCAACAAATTCTGTCAGTCCCAAGCATCTCGTAGAAGAGTTGTTACTGAAATGTGTTCATATGAACATAATAAAAATCACATGATTTAAAATCTTGCTGGAAATGTCTTAATAGCATCAACATCCTAGTCTAACAACTTCAACTAGACTCAGTGTTTTCTTGTTTGTTTCAACAACAGCAGCACAAGTGACAAAATAGCAAACATAAATGAAAACAAATGGTATGCAGTATTTACTTTAATTTATCTTTTTAATGTTCCAGAGGGTTATTTTCTGTATTTTAAGCATGATTATTAAAATTATTTTCAAAACTCTATAAATGAAAATGGCTTTTAATATATGTAAATCATAAAACTAAAACTTACATATGTGACTATTCATACTGTTAACATAGCTAATAGTTGAGATAACAAAAATATTCTTTATAATGGAATATACAGAAATTAATATTAGCAGTCACATTCTTAGCTATTAAAAATTGATGCAATTTTTCTACAGCTAGTAGCAGCTACAAAAGCATAGTGGTGAATTTTAAAAGCTTCAGATTTTTTAGAGGAAATACAGTTGCTTTTATACTTCCTGATTGCTACAGTAAACTGGTAGTGTCATGTGTACCCTGTGTTTTTGAAGTTATGTATTTAGTTATGAGACATGTAGGAGACAGGTACACTTCTTCCCCCCCCAATACAGCATCTAATATCCCTGTTAATTGTTTTTGTTTGGTTGTTGTTTTTTTTATTTTAAGTTGTCAAAGCTTTTTCAGAAGCATTTGGAATACAATAGTATTGTCTGTCTCTGTCAAGCTTCTCTTTGGAAGCTACTAAATCCTCCTATCTTATCTGTGTTTTCTAAAGATTAACCATGAATGTCAAGATTTGCATAAAAATACAAAGAGCAGATCAATCCAGATCAGTGTTCTTAATGTTTACAACGAATGCATATGGTGTTTACTATTTTCTTCCACTTTCTTTTACCTGTAAAGCTATAAAGATATTACTATTCTAATTATTTCATCTAGATTTTCCAGTTTCTTATGTTTGTGAAATATCGTTGATTTTAAGAGATGATTTAAAACAATTTAAACAAAAAGGAATCAAACTTGCTGATGTTCTGGTATTTTACTCTAAAGAATAAACCACATCATACAGCATAATAAATTTCAAGCACAGTTCCAAATAGCATTATTCATATTGAGTTATTCATATTGAATCAAATTCTGAAAGATAGATATATATATATAGTTTGGCTTTTACTGGATTTACTTTGACCTGAAAACAGAGTATGACACATTGAATTACTTGAGAGTTCTCTATGTTCCTTGTTTCCTTGGAGCATTTTGTGCTGCTATGATTCAGTTCTCTCCTCCCGTCCACAAGACAGTGCAATTGTGCAGTGAGGTTCATGGATCAGAGGCATACAAGCACCAGTGGTCATGTGCCAGCTACAGGGATTTACTCAATCAGGAGGATACTTTTGTGGTGGAAGAGGGAATCTGCAGCCTGGAGAGCACTTTCTGTGACCACTGGGTGATTCACTTGCATTCAGGCTGTTAAACAACTGTCAGTTTTCTAAAGAAAATATGAATTAACAACTCTTCTGTCTCCCAAAGGAAAAAATGAAGTAATCTTATTTTTAATCCTTCCTTGGGTAGTTAGCTTCTTGATCTTTGCCACTGTTCCTCAAGATGCTTTTCTTTCACTCTTCTGCTCACTTATCATTCCAAATATTTTCCCTTATACTTCAC
The DNA here is from genome assembly GCA_013390045.1 of Picathartes gymnocephalus. Taxonomy (NCBI): domain Eukaryota; kingdom Metazoa; phylum Chordata; class Aves; order Passeriformes; family Picathartidae; genus Picathartes; species Picathartes gymnocephalus. The sequence continues at coordinate 26,234 of WEKY01056101.1, forward strand.
TTTATCTTCACTTCTTTCTACATACCAAACTCATCCACTGAGTTTGAAGTATCAAACAAAAAGTTAAATTTCTTTCAGAAGAACCAGTGTATTAATTTTAGTAGTATACCAAATTCTTTTCATCTGAAGCTATGATACATTCTATTCTCTTTTGAAGTAAAAAAGGATTAAAAAGGCAAAAAATTTTAAAATTGAACTGGCAGACTGCATCTCATAACAATCCATTATAATATGATCCTTATTCACAGTCAAGCCAAGATTTTGAGATCTGTGAGCCTAAATTAGGAATCTAAATAGTTGGTTATATAATGTACTTTAGAAATTGCTGAATGTATAATGCACTTTAGAAATTGCTGAGTGTTTTAAAAATTATTGAGATTAATTTAGTTTTGGATTTTATTGCAGTTCAGTCTTTCTGGCTTCAATAGCAACAGACAAACAAACAAATAAGGCTTTATAAAACTCTGTCATTGGTCTCTGATTTAACTTACTCCATACTGATGTCCTCAGAGACAACCAGCCTGATTTTGGGTCACAAAATGAATATCGCTATTTCTCAAAAATCCATCTGCAACCACTTGCACTTCTTTGTAATGCTCACTGATTTTCCCACTTTTGTCAAATTGAACTTTTCCAAATATTTGACTATAGTAAGAGCAACCCTATCTTAATTACAGGCAATAAAACTCCAACCATAACTTTGTTATGGAGGCATGTATTTCTCTGCATGCAAATAGAAATATTTTCACCACAACCTGAATAAGCTGCAGTTAAAGGCAGCTATATATTCAGATGAAATTAATAGAAAATTCTCCTTGAATATTTTTGAATACTTACTGTGAATACAGTTCTATATAAAGAAATAACCCATGAATACTGGAACCTAGCCCGCAGTAAGAAATGGAAGCAGGCACTTGCCACTCGGCATTCAGGTACTTGACATTAACCCTGAAACATTTTATTTCTACTGAAAAGCAAAGTTTACTTATACGATTCCTTTCCCTCTCACTCTAAGTGCATAATTTTATTTCAGAAATATTAACTCTGATTTTCTTTCTCTTTGTGCTAATTTTAACACGTAGCCCTATATTGCCAATAATGGGTTGTGAGCCTTGTACTGGAGTCAAAGGTGTCACAACTGATGTTTGTCACATTTGCTCTGTCAGAACTTTTCTCAACTTTCCTGTAGCTTTGTTTTCACTTGGTTTAGCTCTATCAGAATTTTCTCTAAGTGTGGCAGGACGCCTACCCCTGCCCGTCCTCTCTACCACAGATGCCTGGTGCATATAGAAGAGATAACCCGGGCTGAAAGGGCCAGCCAGAGGTCATCTCTCTGGCACCAAGAAGGCTCAGGCCTCAGCTAAGTATCAACATCTTAGACTGGAGGGCAGGTGTGGGAAGAGATGAAAGAAACATTCTTGACTGAGAGACGCTGTTTTACAAACTATAAAAGACACACGAGTTATCAGAGAGGCAGAAGCCTCTTACACCCTGAAAGTGTTTGAATCTTCTCTCCGAAGTCTGGACGCAGGTTCCGTGGTAACTTCCCTGGGGATTGAGGGAAAGGATCTCGACCTGTGCCCCACCAACAACTGGATGGTAAAATACATTGAATCCTAAGTTATATCGTTTCTTCACTAGCTGTAACATTAACAAGTACCTTTAACCTCGCCCTGTATCTACAAGTATTATCTTTTTTTTGTCCTTATTCCTGTGTAGAAATAGTTTTCTTTAAGTCTTATGTCTGTTAGTTTCCTGTCTAATAAATAAATAATTTATTATATAATAGACCGAATCAGCCATTATTAAAGAACTTGTGAATGAGAGTAAGTTTTGGGGTGATGGTTGCCTCAATAAAGCTACTGCCTGCTGCCAGAGGCCTGGGCAAAAGGCAAGGGCTTGTCTAAACCCCACATCCATTTGTAACACGAAGAGCCCAGCCATCTATGGCTATTTTTACTTTTATTTATCTGTGTATGATATAACACAAGTTTTAAATAGACATTAGTAAAAAGTAGTTACTATTCTATCCTGAATGAGATATTTATCAGCCCAACATGAAAATGTAGGGTAGTGAATTACTAGTTTAATTGAATAGCAGGTGCTTTCAGAAGAAGACACTGTAGAAGAGTGAAGCTATGGGGTAAGGGATGGGGTTCTGGTCTGGCACAAAAGACCCTAGGGGTATTATCAGTTCATCCACAGTCAATTAAAGAAATGTAGATCTGGGCAAGACTATCTAAAAGACATACAAATCACTTATATCATAAATTTGGAGTAATGTGGAGTTGCAGATTAATGAAGAAAGTTCAAAGTTGTAAAAGTGTGTTATCAAACAAGTAAACATTGTTCCTGGAGCAGGAAAAAGAAACCATTAACATGAGCATGGTATTTCTCCAACAGGTGACTGCAGACACTGACAACTTGCTATAACACACCCTTGTCTCCACCATCTTCACACAGCTATCAGCCTTTGAATACCGAAGAATACAGTAAGTGGGAGAACAGCACCAGGAAAAGGGGTAGAAACAAAAGCGCTATTACCAATTTTAATTGTATTTATACTTCCATTTCCTGTATATGGTGTGTTGGCCCCAGGTGGCAGGTAAGACCCCATCCAGTTGGATGAGGGAGAGAATTGGAAATGCAAAAGCAAGGGGAAACAACCCAAACTTCTGGGTTGAGACAAAGACAGTCTAATACCTTATCAGCAAATAAAAAATAAACCAAAAGAAAGCCCCCCAAACAGGCAAAAAAAAAGAAACCCACAAACTCAAGTGGTGCAAAAGCAGTCATTGCCACCTGCAGAACAGTGGCCAGCCAGTCCTTGGGCAGCAGCTACTTTGGAAATATCCCAGCCTCACTTTTGTTGCTTACCATGACATGGCAGAGTATGAAATGTCCCTTTGGTCAGCTGGCTTGAGGTGCCCTGGCTGTATCTCTTTGCAATTATGAAATCATAGTGTGGGGTGGTTTGGAAGGGACCTTAGAGATCACCTGGTTCCAACCCCGCTGCCACGGACAGGGACACTGTACACTAGAACTTGCAGTTTCTTGTCCACCCCTTGCATACTTGCTGACAGAGGCAGAGAAAGAAACAGATAATGTCTTAATGCTGTGCAAGCACTATTCAAGAATAGGTACAACTGGTGTGCTATCAATAGTTTTGTTCGCCAATCTAAAATACTAAATTGCCAATCTAAATACAGACTGCTATGAAGAAAATTAACTTCCTCCCAGCCAAATTCATTACAATCTCTATGCCTTTTTCCATATCATTTACATCATGCTAGGGCCCTATATTATTCAATATATTTTTATTAGCCACATCAACCCCCTTTTCTGTCTTTTGACATATACACAGCTAGTATTCGGTTAGTCTGAAGCCTACCCCCATTCAAATGTCCATTCAGTTCATTTAGTCCTTGACTTAAACTTGTTCTGTTGTGATGGTTGTTCAGGACTAGATTCCATTATATCTGAACATATCACTCATATGTCTCAGCCATATGTTGCATCACTCTAGCCTTCCTGCATAGAAAAATACAGTGAGCAGCTCATTTAAGTAGTCACCCTAGACATAGATTTAGAGCAGAAAATCAAATTAAATTGTGTCATTGCTCAGGCTTAATAGGGGAACCAAAGAATTGTCTTCCATGATATGGCCATTTTTACAATATAGAAATGATGAAACATCCTATACTGGATACTAATACTGCATTATAGTAGTGAGGTATCTCTTATCTAAGAAACCACATTGACTATAAAGATCATGCACTATTTTAAAATGAATCGCAACTTTTTCTCTCTTCACATTTATTTGCAATTTCAGGAGGGTGCCCCCTATGTTTTTTTTTCCCATGATTTTATGATTATTGCTAGCAGCAATGAGCATGTTTTACATTTTTCTGATTCTTTCTTCTCAGCCTCCCTCAGTGAAGAAATTTTTTCTTAAGACATCCTGGGGGAAAGAAGTAGTGGGGAGAGCAGCACATTCTTTATCTCTGAGGACTTCTGCTAGTGTCCTTTTAAAGATATATTAATTCACTATAAATGCAGTTAAACCTTGTCATAGAATTTTCCCTTTTTATTATTGTAATTTTTTAATAGCTATTAACTAGTATAACAGCTACAGTAGAGCACATATATAAAATGGACATCATATCACAGGTTGCTTTCCTAAATATTCACCATCTACCTCCTGCAATAAAGCTGTCTTACATTTTAAACTAAACATACTTCTCTTATTTGGCCACCTCCTACTTTGGCTAAAAATTTCACAAACTTTCTTTTTTCATGTTTTGGGGGTGGGGGTGGGGGGCATGGTGGTTTTGAGGGTTTTGGTTGGTTGTTGCTCTTGGTTTTTTTTGGGTTTTGGTTTGGTTTGTGTGTGTGTGTGTGTATTTTGTTTGTTTGTTTTGTTTTGCTTGTTTTGTTTTGGGTTTTTTGGAGGGTTTTTGTGGGTTTTTGATTTGTTTGGTTGGTTGGGGTTGGGTTTTTTTTTGTTTTTTTCTGGGTTTTTTTTGGCTTTTTATGTGGAAATACTTTTATTTTGAAACGTGGTTTCCTTTTGTCAGCTCTAGATGTCATCTCATAATTGATACCCTACCAACCTTTGACTTTGAAAAGACAAAACCCAACACCCTCTGGCAAGTGGAAAGGCTGAAAGACAGTATTAGCAGGAGGTTTTCTTGCTATGGAATTGGAATCTCATAATTTGTGATTTTGGATTGCCTATCTAATCATTGAGTATGTCACACACCATGATAAAATAATCAGAGGAATCTCTGTACTGTTCAGATTTCTCTTTTTCATTAAGAAAACACTGAGGAAGCATGGAAAGAACTGTGGAGAATTAAATCGAGCTTGTTGCTGGGAAGATAGGATTGACATCTGCACTCTCCTGCAATCAGTATACAATAAAAATCCAAATGATTTATTGAGTGTGGTTGATCTAAGGACTCGTTTCCATGCACCAGTAGTTTAAATAAACTGTGCCTTATATACATGAAACCATTATAATGGTGGAATGTGTGTTTCCTGACCAGTGTGTGGTTCCTAAGCAGGTAACTAAGTAGCAACTAAGTATTTGGTTGATTGACTAATGTAAACAAATTAGTAATAAAATATTACTCAATCTTATGTTTGTATTTGGATACAGACAAGCTAAAGAAATGATGTAGCAGAGAACTTACATTTCACTTTCTCAACATATGAGTAGAACCAGAGAGAAAAGCATTGTCTTTTTTCATGGAGTCCATTTAGCAACTGAAAAGAAAAAGAATAAGGACACTCAAATATCATCACTGCATTTTCACACTTGCTTTGTTACTGCATTCACATCTTATAACTGCGTACGCCTCTGTGCTTTTTACAATAACATAGAGTTATTGATATCAATCAAACGATCCTGAGATCCTGGATTTTTCACCTCAGAGTGTCAGAGAACTTAATTTTTTTCATGTTATTTATTCTTTTACACTTGAAAGCATAATATTTAATCGAAAGTATTATTTAATATTAAACAGTTCAGTGATGCCTGACTCTTACTAGGGAAAAGTATTTGCACTTAATTAGAAAACATTTATTGGATTGCATTTTGTCCTTTTAAATCACAGGTTAAAATGAAAAGAATACATGCAAGAGCAAACCAGAAGGAATGCTTTTGTTCACATTCTGAAGGTTATACTGCCTGATGAGCAATTGCTTAATATTTCTTTACTGCATGATTACCTACCTTCCCCTTCTAAAAATCCCAGAAGTATTTAGAAAAAATGCCTGAGGTACCACAGTAATGTGCAGACACAGCCTGTCAGACACACATGAATTAAACCTGACCAGAAGACTTCCACATAAATTGAATTTCCCTGAGTTTGCTAGTCCTTCAGAATGAAAATTTTTCATGGTGCTGAACCAGTATCTGTCATCAGTCACTACTGTAAGTGCAGCTCAAAAGGAAGGATCCCAGTGAGTTCAGTACTTTCCCAGCACAATTTGAGTTCATAGCAGTTGATAAAATAAGGAATGGTACTCAGCTAGAAAGCTTGAGTGACAAGAAACTGAATGTTCTCTTCTCATTAATACATGAATTTGACTGTATTTCTTTCAGTTCCAAGTTCCTTTCTAGGAGGGTGGGATTTTGTTTGCTTTTAATTTTCTGAGTTCCCCTTTATATAAGTCTAAGATCTAGCATGTATCTGAAGTTTTCTTCCTTTTATCTAGTTTGCTGAAAAAAAGGCTAGAATGACTAAAGTTTGTGTGACTCTCTCTTGGGAACTGGATGATGTCCTCAGTGGACATTAAATTCAATGTGCCCTATTACAGCAATAAAATCTTCTTTGTGTAATGAGCAGTATTGTGGCACTTCCCCAGCAGCTGAGCAGAGAACAAATTGTCATTTAGAAGGATAAATTTCCTTCAGGCCTTTAGCTTACCATGGAATGCACAACACATGGTAGAGCTTGGTTTGCCTGCCCTTTCCTGACAAGCTAGCATTAAACCAATATTTTTCTGCACTAATGCAAATGGAAATCCCAGTCTGAAACTGGCCGAGAATTCTGGTTCAGAATTACAGAAAAAACAAAACCCAAACAGTCCAACATTTTTAATACTTATCTTCCAGTACTACAACTTCTGTAGGCTTTGTTCATTTTTTTCTCCATGTTGGTTTTTGATTTAGAATTTATCAGGTTACACACTTGATCTGTAATCTAATATGTAACTCTGAACTCTCAAGTGTTTACAGGTCTTTTGTAATTTCATAAATTGCCCTGTTAATATATTTTGAAAGAATGTTAAGGTACACATAATAATCATGCTTACTCCTAAATAATAATAAAAAAATATTACAAAAGAAACAGTTTCCTAATGCTTAAATAAAAGCTTGGTAATAAAGTACTTTATCTAACGGACATAGATACAGTTTCTAGTCTCCACAGCATGAATTTATTAAGACACTTGTTAATTGTCTGGAGATGGGATGAGAAGAACCTTATTAATTCAAAAATATCAGAAGTAACATTAAGTAGAAAGATAATAAAAAATAATTTCAAAACCAATCCAGACTCAAATATATGAATAAATAAATGATTCAAGTGTCGTGTGATTGAAAACTTGCTCATGTTCATTGTCTAAAGAGATTTCTGTCTTGTGATTTTGCATGGTGTTCTTGTCATTATAGCAGGTTAGCTCTTTAACTTTGACCTTCCATGCTCATTTACTTCAACTTCTACTACACAAATGGGGTTGTTAGAGTACTCACATTAGATTTGTGTATAAGCTGCAAAAATATTTCAGAGGGGAATTTTCTTGCAAGATCAGCATTCCCATTCCATAATGTACAGCTGCATTCAGAAGAAGAGTAAAGCAGAGATGTCAGGATATACTGCATCCTTCAATTTTCGTCAGCTGATCTGTTACTCTTTTTTAGTTGATCTTTTAATTAGTTGATTAATTCAGATTCAAGATAAAGTATTTTAATGAATATAGGAATGCTGGAAATTAGTTCTTGAGATAAATTGAAATAAGAGAAACATGTCCCTTTCAAAAAAGGAAAAAAAAATTATTCAGTTAAAACTAAACAAAGTTGATAAATCTTGTACCTATTTCCACTGTTACATTGTTAAACAAGGAAGGGATTAAAAATTATATTATCTCCCCTCAGTTTTCCCTTCAATTACTCTATATAAGCCCAGAAAAGAAACAAATAGACAAAGAGAAACTGTAAAGGGATGTATGATTCAGTTTCAGGTCTCAGGTTTTTACACTGCCAGATGAAATATATTTAACTGTTGACACTCAAGAAAGAACGGAAGCATAACAAATGCTTAGCTCATAATACATTTCCATCCCTGTAAACATATGTATAAAAACTTGTTTATTTCCTAGACATCCTATTGCTGTCATCCTTATGTGATTTGACTGTACAGGTTATGTCAGAAATAAAGCTTAATGTTACCATTTGAATCTCAAAAATGGAAAAAAAAATCATGACCCTAGGGATCTTTCTGAAAATATATTCTAAAATACATTACAAATAAACCTTACAGACTGAATCATAAACATATATGTTAGGTGGTTTTTACAACAAATGATGATTTATAAAAATAAGTTGTTCTGTTCCACGGAATATCTGGAAATGTATGAGGATATTCCCAGTCAATCAGCCAGAGAATAAGAAGACAGAAAAAAATAAAAATTTAACAAGATATGAATATAAGGTTCAATTCAAAGCCCAAGAAGGAATAAAGATTTCTTCTCAGCTTCTTCACTGGGCCTATGTGCTGAGTGACACGCTGTTACCTGTGACTAAGGAACAAAAATATGTGACAAAAAAATACCTTTGCTATGCTACGGATGTCGTTCTAAGATAAGTAATGCACTAGATTTTATTTACATATTCTTTTAAAATGAAAGGGACTTATTGATACTCAGAAATTCTATTTATTGTCCATTACTATTTTCTGTTGTCTTTCACAGTTGAAAAATTCTGAACTACAGAGCTGAATTACTGTGAAAATAATGCAAAGCACTATGTATTTGCTGTTTATTGAGTTAAAAAAATAGCTCAATACACTTTCAGTACTTTTTGCTGGAACTGTAGAAATAAAATATTTTAGGGAAATGTTAATAATATAGAGATGAACAATATGGTTTTTTCCAATGACTAAATGTGGTATTCTATGGCCAAATTAAATTAATACAGTATAACCAATCCAAACTATTTAATTTAAAGTCGGAGTATCCAAAATTAGAACTTCCTTTACTACGTGGCTTGTTTCTATATACACTAGAATTCAAAATAGGGCAAATTTGATGGATACTCAAATTCTAATATTTTACCTGGCATTCTAGACAATATGCCTGATATTAAAATTCATTCTTTTACTTTTATAATGTATGTGTAATACTGATTTTTTTTATCTGACTAGAGTCAGTGGCAAAACACAATATAAAGCACTCACCTGAAGGATCTCATTTCCAAAATACCATTAATTGTGAAAAAATATTTTATAATTAATTAGGTATTCAGACCTATCATAACAAATCTCCTACTAGAGTGATATATTTATTATTTTATTCTTGAATTCTCTAAATATATTTTAATATGTGTTTATTGGTACCATAATGCTGTTGAAATCACTAAGTGTTGTGACATCTTAAACATCTTAAATTTTTGCTTCAAAACAAACCCCCACCTCTAATCCATAGGATGATTACTTTTTAGTTTGGGTTACATAGACTTTTGTGAAAAGATGTTAGACCTGAACCTCTGCTCCCTCAGCCTCAAATTCGTGTCTTAGCACATGGGTGGGAAATATGTCTTCAACAGTTTTTACATCTCATTAAACAATCATAATTGCTTTAATTTGATTATGTGACAAACTGCATTTGTCATGAGGTATAATCATCTAATCAGACCTTTCAAACTCAAGACAGTTGATCATGCAACAGATTTTGACCCTATAATAATAGAAAAAAGAGAAAACACTTAGAAAAATAAGTATAAGGACTGGAAAATGAAGGAAAACCCCAATGAGCGTGCTCTATCTGTCTATCTCCACACCTCCTTGAGCAGCCTGGCCGTGGTCCCTGCAGAGCCAGGCCCACCCAGGAGTACATGGCAGCCCATCCCCAGCCCATCCCCACCCTGGGGAGGTGCCCAGTGCGTGGTGTGGGGCTGCCCTGCCGTAGCTCCTGCCTGGGGAGGTTGGACAGACCCCAGCCCCCAACCTGCCGCTTTGCCACTCATACAAGAGACAGTTGTCAACACTTCCAGCCACGCTTATCCCATTGAAGGGGTGATATAGAGCTCATGAATACACATACAGCTGTGCACTGTCAGCTTTCAGGCTTTTCACACCATGGCCTTTGCTGTAGTGTGGCCTTTTTTCCTTAAGTGCCACAAGTGAAATAACTATGCAAAGTATATTTTCTCTTAAAAACTACAGTACTTTTCCAAATCACACAGAATGTGACAGCACATATCTAGAAAAGAAGACCTACAGTGTACTCAGAAGACAGACACCATTTATCTCCACTCACCTAAACACATTTTGTGCTCGTATTGATAGGCTGCAGAATTTACCAGTCTGACCCTGAAAAAAAAATAAAACCAAGAAACTGAAAATGTATATACCCTGTTTCCTATTTATGTTTGTTTTGATCTAGGCATTTAAGTTTGAAATAAAATGACTTAGTAATTAAAGCAACCTTTGAAAAGCCTTAGGGCAGTAATAACAACGGATTAACATTCAGAGAATGATAAACCATGCTGTAGTGTTATACTGTATTTTAAAGTTACATACAGATACCAACGGTAGATTGGTTTAGATATATCAAGATGTGATGTTCTACTAACAGCATTGTTTCTGTGTTGCAGTACATTAAAAAAGCCTAGTAGCTCTACCAGATCTGTGACTACAATGAGAAATATCAAATATAAACCAAGATTTAATTTTGTAAATTGGTTGTAGTATGAAAAAATAGAATAGAATTATTCCATCTTTGTTACATGGATAAGCTTTATACTGATTTTCTATCATTTTGATGTGTGAGGTAAGACAGATTTATCTATCAGTCATTTTCATTTTAATATTTGTTGTTTTAATTTTATCCCTTAAAATTCAGAGTAATTTCTTCTATTAATTTTACAATTTTTCACTGATAATATTAGCAGAAAAAAGAACCCCAAAAACGAATCTGTTTCAGACCAGTTCTAAAATAAACATCCATGTTCAAGCACATAGAGAAAAATGTAAAACCCGATTGCTTTCAGCTGATTTTCATTAATGAGATCCACATTTTGGTTGTTATATTAATTTTTGGTTACATCTTGAGTGCTGAAACTTGAAAACTGATTTACAAAAAACTATCACACAAGAATTTCTTCACATAATCGGGTTTGGTCCTCTGAATATCAAGAGATAACTGCCTCCAGCAGAAGATTGCAGGATCATTAATATTTCTATTATTCCAGCAGCCACTACATTAACGTTCCTCTTTGGACTCAGGCCACCTATTTCTTGACTATGAATTCCACTATGTATAATTCACCTACACAGAGTTTGCATGTTAGAGAATAGTTTTATGTATTTTGAGAAAGATACATGTAAAAAGAATAAAGTTAAATATAATAACAACACAAATGTAAGACTGAAACCTTTAAAGTACTTTCTCAGCTGATTCTTAAACCTGGAAATACCCAAATATTGCAAGTTCCTCATTTTTTTTAGTCTAAAAGTATTCTAGCTAACTGAAATTCTCGTTGCATATGTTGCAGGCTTTAGTCTTAGCAAGCCTAAAAGTAAATCCCATGCTTATTAGCTATTTTTACTCCTAAGTACTGATGGCCACAAGTAAGAACATGCATGTCAGATGTTCCTGAGAGCCTGAATTGATAGATCAAAACAAAACAGAGCAGTACCTATTGCTTCTTTCAGACTGTATACATAATGATGAAATTGGTGTCACAGCTCTGCCTCAAACTTTTTCTCATAAATATTCATTTATCCATGTGTGTGATACTTACTAATGCACTTGAAGCATCCAAAAAAAAAATAAAAGAAAGGATTTTACTAACACTTAGGAATAACAATTATATCTGACCATAATTATCTCTCTATATTTTTATTTTATTTAACTTTTCTGCAATACTCCTCAAAATGCATGTTCTGATTCACTTTTTGTTTCATTCATTACATCTCTTTAAGACAGCTGTCCTAATGCTCTGACTGTGGTTTGGGAGGTTTGTTTTTATTTTTGTTTTTTCTTTTAAGTGTGTGATCTCGGGCTTTTCTGATTGCATATCATGAAAATCTTGAGCTTTTTGGGGAACTATTAATTTCATTTTGGATTTCCTATGGTATTCTTCCAACACCTCAGATTTTTGCAAACATCACTAGATTTATCTTTATGACATTACTGTGAAGTTACTCTTATCTCCCAGCAAGAGGAAATTGTAAGTACTCAATGATTCTACAAATCAAGTCACACATTCTAGAAAACCAGTTCAGTGTTTAAAAAAAGAAGGATCCACCTTTATTAGCAAGCTGTGACATTACTGTCATTTGTGATACGCTAAGCATTGCATAAGAATTTTGTCACAAGTGCCAATAGAACATTCAGTTCAGTGGATTATTTTACATCCATGAGATCATTTCACAGCCTTATTTACCATATATTAACATCTTCTCTTGGAATGTGCTACAAATTTGGTTTTGTCCATGTAGAAAGAATCTTTTGATCATGTGATTTAAAAACTGTATCATGGTGTTAATCTAAAGATGACAAAACTAAAAATGGAGAAGTATCCTAAATGCTGTTATTTCTAAGAATTTAATTATATCTTTATAAACTTATTTTTTCTTTTCATATAATCTTAAATTTTATAACTTTTGTGTTCATGTCCCAATGCTGTTAAATAACTATGAAATAATACTGCAAAATAAAAACCAAGACTTATCTCATGACAGAAGTAGCCAATGTGGAACATAAGGTAAAAGAAATTTTTGTATGTATTAATGAAGTTTGTCAAAACACAAAAAAATAAGGTTTATTATCAATGAGAATGTATCAAAAATATATAGACAATGATAATGTAAGCATTATCATTTTAAGTAGTTATTATTGTAAGCATTTTTGATTAATTCCCACAGCTGATCAAAAAGCATCACTTTTTGCAACACTCGGAATTGTTGACATAAGCCTCACCAATTTAGGCTGGAAATAAAGACTTCATCTAGTTACACCACCCCTCAGTTTATACTTGTTTATTATTATTATTCAAAGTGAAAAATAGTCATCTCTTCTCCCTAAAGCTGTGTTTCAAAGGACTGAACTAGTAGAGGCAGGGAGAAGAGCTAGATGGAAACCAAAGACATAGCAGACACCACAACAGCACTAAGTAGTAGGTGCTGTTCCCAGAGCTATGGTACTTTTCTAATAATACTGCTGCAAAATAATATTGGCATTACAAGTATTTAAAATCATGGTGTCACTATTGTAGTAGCAATAGTCCATTTTTTTTCTACTGTGTAAGGCACTATGACACACATGGATAAATTGAATGGCTGGGGTTGAAAAATACTTTAAAGGTCATCTAGTTTCAACCCCACTGCCATGGTCAGGGAACCTCCCACTAGGACAGATTCCTCAAAGACTATCCAGCCTGGCCTTGAACATTTCCAGGCATCCACAACTTGCATGGGCAACCTGTTCCAGTGCATCACCAACCTCAGAGTAAAGAATTTTTCCTAATATCTAAACTAAATTCCCTTGTCCTATCACTACATGCTCTTTTGAAAGGCCCCTCTCAAGCTTTCTTGTAGTCCCTCTTTACGTACTGAAAGGCTGTTATTAGATCTCCCTTGACCTTTCTCTTCTGCAGGCTGAACAACCCCAAGTCTCTTAGCTTGCCTTCACTGGACAGGTGCTCTGATCATATTTCTGGCCCTCCTCTGGACTCACTTCAACATTCCACATCCATCTTGCGTGTCCCACAGCTGGACACACTACTGCAAGTCAGCTCTCAGGAGGGTGGAGAGGAGGGAAGCAACCCCTCCCTCAACCTGCTGGCCACGCTTCTTTTGTTGCAGCTCAAGACACAGTGGCTGCAAGCAAACATTACCAGGTCATATCAAGGTTCTTGTCCAAAACCCCCAACTCTTTCTCCAGAGTGCAGCTCTCAATCCTTTCTCTACCCAGCCTGTATTTGTGCTTGGGATTGCCCTGACCCAGGCACATGTCTTTACACTTGGCCTTGTTGAAACCGATGAGATTTACACAGGCCCACCTGTCAAGCCTGTCAAGGTCCCTCTGGATAGCATCCCTTCCCTTCAGTGCGTGGAGTTGACCACACAGCTTGGTGTTGTCAGTGAACTTGCTAATGGTGCACTTAATCCCATCGTCCAGGGAACTGACAAAGATGTTAAAGAGCTCCTGACCCTGAGGAATGCCACTTGTCACGTCTCTGCCTCTCGGATTCAGGGACAAGGTTGTCATGCAGAACAATGTGAAATGCTTCACACAAGTCCAGGTAGATGACATCAGTTGCTCTTCCCTTATATACAGTGCTATAACCCTGTTGTGGGCCATGATTTGATGAGGCATGAGTTACCCTTAGTGGATCCTTGTTGACTGTCACCAATCTTTATTTTTCATGTGCATTACCATAGTTTCCAGGCTCCATGATCTTTTTGAGTACAGAGGTGAGACTGATTGGCCTATAGTTCCCTACGTTTCCTTTTTTCCCCTTTTTAATATTGGGGGTTATTTTTCCCCTTTCCAGCCAGTGAAGAAGTTCACTGGACTGCCACAATTACTCAGACATGGTGAATAACTCAGCCACCACTTGGGTAGGTGGTGTGGACTCTGCAGTTGGAGCTGCAGCCTTTGCTCTCAGATGAGTGCCTTGAGGGCCATGTCAGACACGTGCCCTTGGCCTGTGCAGATGGTCACCACTGTCTGGTTGCTGCATTATGCGTGCTTCATGTATCATGTATGCCTGTAACAAACAGTTTCAGGTGGTACCAATCAACAAATTGATGGCCCTTTATTGTTAAAAGTACGGGCAAGGCATATGAGAAAGTCTTCCCCTTTTATATATGCAGAAGAATGAGTTGTAAATTGAAAAGTCACTATTTATTTTTCACTATTATTCATGATTTACCTGCATCAAAAACTGTGTCAGGTCCATGCCAAGTTAATGTTCACTGGGATATTTCAGAAGTCTCTGACCTAACACTGCTGCTCTGAAGTCAGTGAAGCTTTCACTACCAACAGAAGGAGATCTAGGGCAATGGTGAGTGCTTTAGAAGTTCCTGCATGAGAAGATGCCCAGGGAACCAGCCTGAAGGGTTTACAACCTACTGTTACATATGATGAAACACCTGGGACTGAACAGTAGGATGAATTTGATGATGGTCATGAAGGAGAAATAGAAAGAGGGAAGACATAATTTAGTACCTCAGCAAGTGTTTTCCTGCACTATAAATTATTATTGTAATTATAATTCTGTTTGAAAATTAAAGATGTAGACTGACTAGTGAAACATAGTGTCTTTGTTAACACATCTCTTAAAAGGGCAGGAGCATCTTTTATTGCATTTCAACTCAAACAAAGGTTTAGAATGGTTAAAAACACACTTCCTTAATAAATTGGCACACTCTCTGGAGAGATAAGACACAACTTTATAAAACAGAACATTTGGATCCGAATAGAAAGCATAAAATAAGTGTCTGGATTAGGAACTTTGGTGAATACTGTCAGTGTTAACTGTATACAATTATGTAGTGTTTAGACTGTGTTTTTATAGACTACTATGAAATCAGAATATATAATTCCTATAGTTCAAGATCTTATTAACAATTATATTGAAATGTCTAGGTCATTAACAAATTGAATCCTTAATGGACACTGGCAAAACAAAACCTAGCTTAGAACTTTGGCCTAAATTCAGGCAACAGAATACCCTCAGGCTTCTCCATGAGATATGTCATGATTAAAGAAAAAATTGTTCAGACATTGATTGCTTTGGTTAAAATTATTGAATGGAGCAGGTTCATTATTAATGGATCACTAGAATATGCATTTACAGATGGATTTTTCTGCTGGGTTCAGTCTCTCTCTTCCCTTGGGTAACAAATGCAGCAGCATGTATCTGTAAAACAAGGATCTATCTCTTGCATGAACAGATAACAGTACAGTAAAGTGCACAGTGTTTGTGACCAGCTGCTGAAAATCATTAAGCATCCTTGAGTGCTTCATTATTAGAAAGTTCTAAATTTCTTACCATGTTTTCTTTCTTCAGTTAATCACAAATTCCTCTGTTTGCTCACTTTATCAACTAATATAAACTAAGTATTTCCAAACCAGTATTTCTCCTTCCATGCCATTATTCCCTTCTGCTTTGTTTCACTATTTTTCTTGTAATCACTTGCCTTTTCTATCACTAAGGCTTAGTTTATTGCTATTTCTAGTATTCATTTCCTAAGAAGGATTTAGCAATTAATCTTCATGTGGATGACACTATATGTATAACCTTCATTAAAACTTATACTATGCACAAGGAAAGGAATTATCTGAAGAACAGCAAACAGCAAAATTTCATGAAGCTGAATAAAGGGATGTATCTTAATAGAGGGTTGCTTTCTGAGTAAAGCTCTGGACTTGAATTCACATTCCATAAATTTCCAGAAGTTAAGTTTGTCTATTTAAGTCACTGGCAGAAGAAAGTAAAAATAATACTTACCTTAGGAATACACCAAAGTGTCCTTAGTAGCAAGTGGATCTCCACAACTTAGTATTCTGTAATAGAATGATAGAAACTTAAACATGTAATCTAAATGTAACCTACATTTGATTTTCAGTCTTTTGGTTTATAAAAGTATTAGAATTATACAAAAATACACTGAAAATACTCTTGTTATCAGATTCAGTATTTCAATAACAAAGTATATGATTTTAATTGATCAAAACCACTAAATCATTAGTGTACTTTTCCAACTTAATACAGTTTAGGCATTTTAAAAAGCTGTTTACTCCAATAATTATATTCACTTCTTTTGGGGGTCTTTTGGCATTGGTTTTCAGTATATCAATCATAATTTATAAAGTTTACCGTTTTTTATTGTAGTGTTAAATCACACCTCAGATTTAATTAATGCACAATGATCCAAATTTATAGAAAAATATATATGTTACTCTACATAAAAAGAGATATCAAAATATAACAATCTGTTTGAGACATATCATTCCCTATTCTACTTATAACTTGCTTTCCACAAACCCTCACTCCATAATGTTACAGCACAGGCTTGTTAGACCCTTTCAGCAGCCTCTGGAGTTTTATCATGGAGTTATGTTAGAAACCTCTGTATTCTGAACGGCACATCCAAACAGGAGCAACATAGTAAAGAGGACAGAACTAGTAGAAGATGTTTACATTATTTCAGTAAAAAAACTCAAACAAATATTTTTAAAATGCGAAAAGCTGAGGCTTTCATGCATCCCTAATTCAGGAAAGATAACATCAATGTTGTAAAAATTAGCCTGTTCAGAGGCAACTGTACCACAGACTGTTGAACATAGAAGCCGTGGTCTAATAACATTGGGTACCTCAGTAGTGTGGCAAGTATGCATAAGTTTGGCAGAAGTCTTATATTTTCAACAAATATAATCAATAACTTAATGGAAATATTAACTAATAAGGTAAATAGCATGTATGATGCCCATAATACAGAAATAAATTCCAGACCGTACTTTTACTGTCCTTTCAAATTGATGAAGTGTGTTGAAAGCTACCAAAAGAATCCCCCAAATTTAAAGTCAACATTTGTATATGTTTGTCTGTAATTTTAAAACTGTCTTGAGAAATAACAGATTTTTCTATAATTGCAAAAAATGCTACCTGTAAATGGAATAAAGAAATGGGTCTCTGATACAGGAATTTAAGCAAAAAAATCTCCAAAATTTCAGGTGTTAACAAGTAATAGGAAGAAAAATACAAGGACATTGCAATTCCAGTACATGAATTAAAAACAGCACTAAGTTTAGGTGTATATAGCCTTGCTCATTTTTTTCAAGAGTTTTCACCACGTACGTTTTCATCCTATAGCCTTTTTTAATGAAGCATTCCAGATTCATATAAAGAGGCATAGAGTGAGCAGAAAGAGGAAGTAGAATTAACTGTAATTGCCCTTATTCATAAAAAGGAAGTAAAATAAGAGGAATAAAAAGGAATTAAATATCTGCTTTTTTCTAAAAATGATTTTATTTCTTCATTAAATATACATGTGAAGATCTTTCCAGTTTTGAACACAGTTTGAAAAGAATTATTGTAGTCCTGAAAAAATTATCGAAGATTAGTTTATTAAGTTGGTGAAGAGTTTAGAAGTACATGAAATTATATGAGCCCTGAAGAAATTTTATTATATTAAGTGGCTTTGATAGATATAAAAGACTTGATTTGTATTTCAATGAGTAAGATTTGTCTTTTAATTAATGAATACAACTGCAATGCACATTCCCTGAGGCAGTAATTGTCAGCGAGAAGCATCTTCCAGCCAAGTAAAGAACTTTAGCAAGGGTGTATCATGTTGACATTATGAACGCTTGTATTAGATTTTATCAGTAAGTTTGTCATATAACACAGTCATGATACCGTTTCCATTTTCTTAAATTAAAACTGCACATGCTTTAATTCCTAGGAATAACAAAAGACTCATTAATATACAATTATGTACAAATCTATTCTTAGTGTTTGAAAGGCCCATCAAGTCCACAAACATTTGCACCTCTACTGAGCCTTCTTCACAGAAGCAATTTTCTCAAGCAAGTATTCCTGTCAAAGTATTCTGAACAATTTTTGCATGGCTATTTTCCAAAAAGTTTAGCAACTGTGTTTGAATACAGTCATGCTAAATTTTGCAAAATAAACCAAATCAGTAAAATATTAATTTACTAGTTTTACTCAAGGGTAATCCTTTACCCTATACATTAATTCATGCCACTTTCTCCAGTCGAAAAGTTGATTTTCCCTTCTGGTAAAAAAATTACTGTCCAGTTTGCAAAACCATTAACTTTGTTGTTCATATGCTAGCAACTATCAGTATTGGCTAGGCCATTGGAATACAGTAAAAAATAGTCAGTTGGCTTTTAAGGAAAATTTGATATTATAGCAGATAATATTCCCCTCCTTTCTTCCACCACAGAAGCAAATTAGATGAGTATCTTTTGTTATCCTGAGTCTCTACCTAAGTAAATTGCCCTTGACTGAATGTGACAGTTAATAAAAGATGGTCATCTCGTGACCTCTATTTCAACCAAGCAATTTATCAAAGTATTTTTTTATGTTGATATTCTTTTCTTTTCAACTTCTACATACATAGTCTATTAAGATCCTACTCAGAAGATTAAGCTTTGTGTTTTGATGTGTAATTTCCATGGACTTCTTTCTTCAAATATAGATCTACTTACACTAATATTTAACTATGAAATAATTGAGGTCATTTAAATTACTTGAGCTAGGCACAGGTAAAAGAGCTTTGCTGAAACAGGATCTAGAATAGTATATTTTATGATTAATTGTTTTTCACTTTATCCTCTTAATGGTACTAGCAAGAGCTTAATGATATGAACAGCAGAACCATAGATTCCCTTCAAGTCTTGGAAAAATATTTATTTAGTGTATCTAAAGGGGTTTTTAGGACTTGAACTCTATAATCTTCTTTACTTTAGTATAGGTTACCTAGTGTGTCATGCATTATATAAATCATGCCCAATTGAAAAAGCAAATGGAGCTGATTTTTTATAACCTGTTTAAAAAGCTGATTGCACTGCATTGATAACATAATCCTCTAGGGAAGTGAATCATGCTAAAGAGTCTGTATCTTGTTAGGATTTGCTATACAGTTTTCTTTCTTTCTTTCATGCCTTCAAAGCTAATAATATTTTAAATGCAGTAGAAAAACTTCAGAAATACTGTGATTTCATAGAGGGATTAATTTTAGCAAGAATTTCCCCTAACTATATCCTTGTAAATTTTTCAGCTTATTTTCAATCCCAAACTCAGGGTGGGGAAAAATGAATAACACAGATATTCAAATGAAGGCAGAACTGAAGGACAGAAGAGTGGACTTAAGGAATAGGATGGAGAAGTAAGTTGTAAGAAATTAGGACAGCATGATAGGCAAGGAGGTAATTAGGAGTCTGCAATACAGAGATAGACAGAAGGTGATAGAAAGGGCAAAAGATAACATAATATGCCAGGTGAAGGATGTTATTATATATACAAGAATATGATGCAAAAGGATGAAAAAGGATGACATTGCACAAGCATCTGCTGACTCAGATGAATGTGCCAGCACTCCAGAGGCAAAAAACAGACCTGAACTAGACAAAAAGTAAAATACAGATCTAAGAATTTATGTTGGTTTATTTTAAGTTATTCCATTTTATTTTATGGACTGAGAAAGATCGGATTAGGTGAACTAGAAGAAAATGTACTTCTTTTTTTCTGTGATGTACACTTTTTACTTAATGATGCTCAGACTTCTTTTCTTCTTCTTTTTAAAGGGATTATATTTTATGTGCTATTTAATTCATAAACCTGCATATTCTTGATCAATGATGAGACATAACTAATACATTCTAGCAATCTTCTTTTCTGGTAGTACTGTTAACCAGTGCACTACGAGAGTTTAGTTTTATTCAGTACTCTATGCAAGACTCCTGAGTCATTTTGATAGATGTAGCTGCAACGTGTAAGAGGGTCTGAAATTATTTAGACCCAATTACCTGTGCATTGGGAGCCACTTATTTTAAATTAGGTGATTCTGTTTCATCACATCCCCAATATAGTGCAAGAATATTACACTAGCAAGATCGAAGGCTGTTATGAGGCTAGGTATGAAATAACCCAAATCATAAGCAAAGCATGAAGTTTCCATGTTCTGTCCTTCATGCTGGACTGAAATAAAACTGAGCCTCTCATTTGGTAGTAGAAATGGATTCTCAATTACTGAAGAAAGGCAAACATGAAGGGGATTAAAATCCTTTGAAAACATTAAACAAAATGAAATAGCCAAGTACATAAAGCAGAATCAATAGATTTTTATGAGGTTAAAGTATGCATTAACTATATAAATAGCAGTATCAGAAGTATAAGGAATGCTTGGACTGCATAACTTTACCAAACACTCTACAAACCACTTCTGACTGACAGTCTGCTCCAGAAATTTGATGCACATTTTAAGTTGCCTGTGAATTATACATAGAAACGGATATGGCAGAGACAGATATGAAGCGTTTTGTCCAAGGTGACAGCGGGTGATTGCGGCCAAAACAAAGGCTTATTGCTCTGACAAAACAGAAGCACAATAAAAAATACTATAATGTGTTTGACTTAAACACTCAGATAATATAATCTCTTTGTAACATTACAATAACATTGTAACCAGTAACTATTTTTTGACACTAATGACCTTTTGTAACAGCTGAGCATAAATTTATTTAAAATGTCCATAGTCCCAAAGGAGAAAAGGGAAACCGGTGGTTGTATAAAAAGGATACAGGAAAATGCAGTAATATGTGTAAGATTGAGCAGGTGTGAGTAGCTGACTGATTCGATCATAATGATCCTGAAAAATAAGGAAGACAGATGTCTGGAGAAAACAAGACAAGTCCTGATTACAAAAATAAAATTAAGAATGAATGCCAAGACAAATAAGATCACTACTTTTTTTGTTTGTAAAAAGAACCAAGAAGCACTGGAGAAGATGACATCAAAATGTGTGGAAAATAAAATTTCTATATAGATAGTAATTTGTAATAGTTTGGAGAAACCCACATCAGTCATCTTAGATGGAGTAGATACCTATTAGTTACATGACTAAATAATGAGAAATGCATTTTTTATATTTTCTTTGACTTAAGGCTACTAATGCTGAAATTGTAACAGGCCTGCTGTGATTTTTTAATTTTAATTGCCTTGTAAACTGGCCATTTAAAAAGTAAGACAACAACCAAACTAAATGGTCTGGCTTTGCCATTACAGTACTTTCATTTTAGCTTCAGAGTATATGAAGTCCAAAAAAAAAATTATTGAGGATGTCTAGGATCCATTTTAAGTGGTTGTGCTTTAGAAAAAATAAAAACTGACTGCATGTCCTGTTTGCCCATCAAAAGTCAGATCTAATTTTTAGAAGTCACTTCCAAATATGTTTTGGATAACTTTCTTGCTTCTTTAATTTCTGTTTCTTTGTATACAAAATGATAAAATTACCACTGGAGGATGAATATGGGGGAAAAATGGAAGCTTGAAATTCATTAAATAATATTTTATTTATAAGATTTTT
>WEKY01056103.1:6000-25695 GCA_013390045.1 Picathartes gymnocephalus
TTCATTCACATTTCTAAAGGCCTTTTTTTTTTTCGGGGAAATCTGGGATCTCAGAAGAATAAACCAAAATGGAATTTCAATATGGTTTACACAAGTTCTTTTTCAGGATTTCTTCATAATTTATGGGTCAGAAACAGAGAGAAACTTGTATTCATTCAGGATCTGTTTTTAACTGATGATGAAACATTGCTTTTTATAATATACCTCTGATGAGGTTTATAAAAAGAAGAATTATATTTTCTATGAAATATTTAGTCTCTCTGTACCTTTAGTGTACTCTGGAACCACGCTGATTGAGGGATTAATTTTTTAGGCTTGCTTTCCAGAATAGAGAAGTTGCTTTTAAAAGAGGCATTATTGTTCAATACAGTATTCTTCCCCATGACTAAGGTTTGCAGAATCTCTTTCACACAGGTGTATGAGAGGAATGTGCAAGGAAGAGAGAATAAAATACACTATGGTAGATCTACCAAAGATTATCTCAAAATCAAAAAGTATCATGTTATTTGTAGGTATGAAGCTAAGGGAAGACCTTTGAGATTCAAAAGAGCTATTATTTGAAATATAATAAGCCACAATCTCCACTTCTAATTATGTGACCCAGTGAGAATAGATATCCTCAAGAAAGAACCCCTGAAACCCACTCATTTTTTTTATGTCAGCTTGTAGAGAGAAAGGAAGAGAAAGCATGTATTTCAATTCCATCCTGGCTAGATGGTGAATAAGTCTGTTAGAGTCATGAACATTTTTTAGATATTCTTTTTAATCACATACACAATAATATAATTAAAGGTGCAAAAACACCCCAAAAATTAAAGTCTTGTCTAAAGAAGTGGTGATTCACAAAGAATTGAATACACAAAACCTAGTTTGAGTCTGAGTCATGTGGAGCTCAGTATACTTCTGATTTTTCCCAAAGGCAATTGTAATAATGTTGAAAAGGACTAAAATTTTAAATATGATTAAACTCATTAAGAACTTGTTTTGAAGCTTAAGTGGATGTGGCAGTAGAGTATAAGCTTGGATGCAACTGTGAATCATGCCGATTTCACTTTGAGAAGGTGCTCTCCAAACACTTGGGTTGTACTCCGTGGTTAGGAAAATGAGCTAAACCAGTGCCAGTGCAGTGTTCCTGCAAAGTGAACACGTTCACTGACCCATAAGTGCTGTTTGCTGTTGTGCCTTTGCCAGTCCTGTCGCCTGCCAACCGTGTAATAACCTGAGACTCTATCTGCAACTGATAAGCAATGAAACTGAGAAGGAAGGGTTGAAGGAATTAAATGTGAAGCGTTTCTGTTTAAAAAGTTGTCAGAAGCCTGTCAATAGTGATTTAAGTAAGTGGGATGAGCCACATCCTGCAGACGTCATTTTTCTCAACACTTTCTATACAGCTTATTTAGATTACACAACAACTTCTAAGTGTTTATATATAGATGTGAGGAGTCAAACTTCCAGAAAATAGAAGATAATTAGAAAATGAGAGAAAAGCATCACTTCTTCTCTGTAAGAAACACCACTGTGACTCTCTAATAGAATTTCTATTTCTCTTGATAGAGCTCATGAGCTCTTGCCTTTAACTACACAATTCCAGGTTTTCTGCTTTTTGATAGAAAGTTTGTGAATTATTCAGAATTATTCCTTTCCCCACTGCTGGTAAAGGAGAAGAAGCTACAGATTGTCCTCAACTAAAACCATATGCACTTGCCTGTAATATATACAATAGCATTTGAAACTTTCACTAATAAAGCTGGTAACTTCATTTATTTCCAGAAGGATTTAAAATGGGGTTTACACTTCCTCATGCTGTTGACAAAGGAAATATTTTCTAAACAAAAGTTAGGAATAACTAGATACTTTCCTAAGCCAGACACAGTAAAAGAGGCAGTATCACCTCAATTTTTTTTCAGGTGTAAAGTCCGTGAACCTATATTTTAGCAGAGAATCACTGGTTTTTGTAGGGCTTTGTTTTCTCAGGGAACTGAACAAAATTTCTCTGAAATGTTCATTATTTTTTCAATACTTAAGAATGAAGGAAAATACACAAATTAACAAATTTGATCAAATCAAAAAGATCAGTTTGTTTTGAGAATGTCAAAATAATATCTTCCAGAAACAAAATCAGAAGATATACAGTGGCCCTCATATTTCCTACTTTGAATTCTCAGTATACGTGCAAATTTATTACTTTGACCTTTTGAGTCTAAACTTAATAATTCTGATCTTAATAATTATTACTAGGGGGGCAGTTTTCATTTTTACTCCATGCAAAAGCCCATCCCCAGTTATATGAACTACCTAATTATCACATGCATTCACAACCTTGTTTATTTTTTTTTTTAAACCCTAAATTAAAGGGCAACAATCCACATCCTATTTATAGAGCCAGCATTGAACTGAAACACCAATTTACAACCCCCTTTTATTCAAAGCAATATTGATTTAAATTTCTAGCCTGGAGACTTTTCAAACTCTAAACACTTTATACTTATGTTTAAGGATTATTATACCATCCCTAAAATGTTCTGACTTAACAGTGTGGTGGAAAAAAAGAGTGGTTAACAATTAACTGTTTTGTATAACACTAGGGAAAGTTTTTGCATGAAACTGCATTTCCTTTCATGGTTTTCATTGGAATCAGATAAACACTAAGGCAAAGGAGCATATCCAGCAATCAAATGTCCAATGATTTTAAGTGGTAAGACAGAATATTATTAGTATTTTAGTCAATTTTTTTTTTAGTTCAGTTCATCTATGCCTGTTAGTGTCCTGTGAGCTTTAGTACATAACAGTGAACTTTCAGTGAAGGAATGAAATATGATTAACTTTGAGCAGATATTACTGAATCAAGCCTGCAAACACAAACATAAAGCAAATATTAATAGCTCTGTCCAATTCTCTCTAGAATAATACTTTCAAGGAAAATGTTAAAATTTGTGTACTTTAACTAAATAACTATTTAACATCTAATAAACAACAATTTCTTATGGAGAATAGACCTCAAAACAGAATGTCATACTTATATCAATTTTCTTTCATTCAGTGCTAATAATCTTATAATTGATGAGGTGCAAATAAGCATCTTTTCCAATGCTTCATTTGGTTCTGCACAAGCTCTAGGTTTCCTAAGTATCTTAAGGACAGAAGATACCATCTTGCAAATAGATACTAAAAAACTGCCCTTTTTTAAAATGAGATAAATCGTACTAAGATGAAAGATTATTCCTGAATCACAGCATATTATATTAACTACATGCTCATGAAGGGTACAGTATTTATTGTGGCCTCTGGAATTTTCCTCTGTTGACAGCAATCCTTAGAAATAAAGTATTCTCTTCACATTCCCAGATGCATTCCTAAAGCTTCCATATCAAAATTACTTAGGATGAGTGCATAAAAGCTGAGATGGCACACAGTATCTTTTCTCCAAGCAAGTTCTCCAGACACAGCACTTAGCAGATCATCTCCTTTTGGAATATTTACTTACTCCCATTTTCCCTCAAAACAAAACAGATCTTCAACTATAGGTCATTAGCAAGGTGCTGGAGAGTACTGAGAGCCAGGTTCTGGCTGCCTGTTTTCCAGAAGGTCGACATCCAGATCTGAAGCAAAAATTACACTCTACAACTTTCTACGTGAATGAGTGTACCAAAAACAGGACTTAAGGATCATCAGCTAAAAAAAAGGAAAAGCTGTGATAAGAGTTCAATTCTTTGAAAGAAAATGACTGGCACTGTACTGTTTGTACAATTGTACACTGCATAACCCTCCTTGAAGCCCTGACAGAAATGTGCCTAAAAAGAGGGAGATTTCAGAACCTACTCTCCCTTTATATTTCCTTTGCTAGTGGAGTAGGTCCCACACCGTCATTCTGCCTAATCTCCTTGTGCTATGATGGAAAATATAGCATTCAACATTCCATTTACAGTTAAAAGTTACATACTGCAACCTTTAAATGCTTAAATACTTCCCTAAATAATTGTGTCTTTCTTATATTCTACATCTTTTTTGATTCCATGTACATATTTTCCTTGGTATTGATCAGTCCTACATGTTCATAGCAACGCATTTATAGGCACAGTTGCAATACAGATAATAAAACAACAAATAACAAACAATAATAATAAACAATTGACAGTGACTGAATGATGTTCTGTAATGATACCAAAATCCACCTGATCAGGCACAAAGCCTGAATCATCTTCATGTTAAATCTGACATTCTTTTGCCCACTACAGTGAAGGATTCCTTTTTTTTTACCTGCTCTCCAGTCCAACAGAGAACTTAGGAAGGGTAGGTAGCACATGATACTGTGATAAAAATAACAAAGTACACTACATCAATGGAACCAGAAGCAAAAGTAACCTCATGGTGCTGATTCACGTCATAGATGCCAACAACTCAAAAAGTTGCAGTCCATGAGTTTGTAAAAAAAAAAAAAAAAAAGAGTTTTGGCCCCTACTTCATGGCTGCATGACAGTAATTTAGTAATTCTTGATGTAAAAGTTTGTCAGATGCATATTCCAGGCAATACCTCCTCCCCCTCGTTGAATCATACAGGCTGTGTCCTAATCAAATTATATTTTTGAAGTGTTTCCTCACTGAATCCCACAAGATTGTTTCTCATATTTTCCCCCACATATGCTTTTGAAACTGACTATCCTGAGGCTGCCAGCAGAGCCTTCTTTCTTCTCTGCCTTCTCTACCCTCCCTTTTCTTTTTTTTGAGGGGGGGAGGAAGAGAGTCATAGTTATGTTCGTCATTTTTCAGTCCTTCACAATCTGCCCTGTCAGCTGACAACATACAAAAATATCAGGAAGACCAATGTTTATTTCTGTCATTTCAGGATTATGCCTACTTTTTTTTTTTTCCATAACAGACTCACCATTTATTAACGTCAAGAAAACCCTTGTGTTCAGATCTTTTGTGTCCTGTTGGACTGTCAGTGACCTTCCCCAATCTTTATGAGGAGGCTCATTGATCTCTTCTAGCAAATACAGTTGGAGGCTCCCCTTTATAACCAGGGAGAAAAGGCAAACTGGAGAGCAGCACAGTAGAGACACGCAATCACTCATCTAAGTTGCTGCCATTTGCTTCCACATCATTACTCAGCAATTAATTCACAAGAACAAAACATTATGTCCTTGGCTGCCCAGTGGTTACCCCTGCTTATCACAAGCCAGTTACATCATACCCTGTTTTTTATTTACAATGGACTCACTGTTGTCTTTTGAATGATTTCCAGTTTTATCCCAAGGGTTGTTCTCTGTGCATTGTAATAACCATGTACCACCTGTTTCCTCCCAAACTGGCTTGCAAGAAAACATTTAATTCACTTGTGCCCAATCATTTGCTAAAACAGGTTTCATTACTGGGTTACAGCCTAGTGCTTTCCAGAACTATTTCTGATGTTCTAGCAGTATAAAGAAACCGATAGCAGTTGGTTACTCAGATCTGCATCTTCAGTACTCCCAGAGTTCCAGGCACAAGAAGTAAAAGGAGAGCCAGGGTCACAAGAAGAGATGGCTAGGGAAGGCTGAAATGCGGCTGTAGGGCCAACAGCCTTGTGGGATTCTCTGTGCAAGTGTGTAATTTCAGTGACACACATCCACCATTGTGAATACAGTGGGCAGAAGGCATTGCCTGGCCTCTGGAGCCATGCAGCAAAGGAAACAGGTGACCCAACACATAAGTGAAGGCAAAGATAGGATGGCTTTTATTAATACATGGGCTTAAACTATTTTCCTGCAGGTTTTATGTAAAATCAAAGAGAGTCTCCGTGGACTTCTTCCTTAGCACAGCACTGATCACAACCAGTCTCTCAGTAAACACCTCTAAAAACACCTATTGCTACGGAGGGCTGGATCCCAGCTGCCACTGGGATTCAAGCTGGCTCCACCTCATCATCTTTCTCATCACAAATGAGTATTCTTAGAAAATACATGCCATACAAGTGATAGATCGTATTGAGCCAGGGACGCATGAAGCCTTAGCTCTTACAGTGTAACTCTTAGCAGTTATAGGAGGTCAGAGATGAGCTGAGAAACAATTTTTTTCCCGGGCAGAAATGCCAGTAAGTTTTGTGAAAACCCTAGTTGTCACAGAACATATGAAAACAATCCCTTTCTATTGGCACAAACAATCTGTGACAAAGACCATGCAAATGAAGGAGGACACTAAAGAGGGGCTGGCAGCTTCATTGAGAACTTTGCATACTCTTTATCAGTCACTTTTATAAAAAGCCTTGCACAAACTGAAGTAGCCTGGGCATTTAATTGCCACATTTATTTTTAAAAGGATACCCATCTAAGATGACACACGAGACACAACACAATGTCAATCATTATTTCAAGCCAAAGCATCCAGATTTTAGTAGGAATTGGTTGGCAGAAGACAGAAAGAGGTTTTGAACACATTCTAAAGTACTTTTTGCAATATATACAAGGCAAAAGGTGCACAACAAATCTGAAACAGTTAGATATGTAACTTACTATTCTGAATCTTGATTAGGAGTCAAAAGCTGTAGGGGCTTTCACTGGATGCACACTTGCACACTGTCTCTCCAGTGAACTTCTCTTCCCTCACGTTCTCTAAGTGTAGAGTGTGGGTTTAAGCCCTAACAATGCCATTATAAAAGTGCCACTGAAACTGCAGGAATAAAAGCTCTGCAACGCCGTCTTTTAGGTGCGAGAGAATCAGGCATTACTTTATTCTGACCAGGATGTTTTTCCGGCAGCGATGTGCAATGGAAATCACTCCATCCACACATGGCAGTGGAAATCATTCCATCACACATGCCCAGGTTGTGTAGTGAAAATCATTCCACCACACATGGTCCTTTACCAGACTTTTCACATATTTATACATAAAAAACCCAAAGAAATTCTCATTCGTTGGTTCTACATTACACAGTTCTTAGTATTCAGTCCCCTATTGGTTACTGATCCCTTCACCTTTGATGCTGATTTGGTCCTCATTCTTTGGTTCTCTCATCAGTTTTTTCCCATACCAAGTGTCTCCAACTGCACCTGGGGGTGATGTCTGTTGATGTCCATTTATCTCCTCTGTATCTTCTGGCTACTCCCAACCTGGAGATGTTAAACTTTCAGAGTCTAGGAATCTTCTTTTTGTTGATTGAAGCCCATCAGACCTCACCCAGTGAAACTCAGACCTGTGGTGAGCAGGATCTTTTGAAGAGAAATCTTAATTCCCTCCCTTTGGCAAAGGCAAACAAACCCATGACTAAAGTTGGTTAAAAGATTTACAAGTTATGTCATTTCCAGCATAAGGACTATAAAATCTTCTTCAGGGGTGGGAAAGAGTTGGGGCAAAGTCTGATGTTAGACACCTAGTTTCTTTGATTAAGAAGTCCTTAGTAAGACAAGCTTCTTGTAAGGGAAATGCAGCTATTAGAATCTGTGTACCTGTTTCACATAAGTGTTTTTCAGTTTTGCACCCTCAGAACTAGGCCCATTGCTACAGCTTATTTAGAAATTATACTTTCAAGGGCTTAAGTGCTTCCTGAGTGCTGAAGCTGCTAGAACTGCTAGAGATTCTACTTTCTGATGTAGCAGTTAGTACAGGCACCAAGTGTGCTGTACCAGTTACTGGTAAGAAGCTGAGTAACAGGTCAATTAAAGCTTGCCAAATCAAATGTTTGTCTGGACATGATGGATTGCACTTGGGAAAGCTCAGCTATATTTGTGGGCTGCCATGAAACCTTGGCAAGAAATTTGGTCTGTCCAGGGCACTACCTGAATCTATCTGTACAGGTTGATAACAGCATTTCCCTCCTCTGGCGTTTTTTAGAGATAAAATCCAACAGTGATACCAAGGTGTTTCTATGATAAGACAACAGTTACTCAATCCTGTGTATATGATAGCAATCAATATGTATCAACTGGACGTTTACACTGGTTCAGCAGCCTAAACTGAGCTTAAATGAGTGGAAATGTTTTCCTTTAATTTACCAGATTGGCAGAATCCACAATGGTCCTGGTTCTGGCCACGACAGAGTTAATTTTTGTAGCAGCCAGGGGCCACACCTCCCACCATGCCAGGGGCGTCGGAGGGGGGTCACTGTTCTTTCTGGTTTTGCAGGGTGCGGGGTCAGTGGCTCGGGGTTCTGTGAGGTGAGCACTGTGTGTGAATCGTTCGCCTCTCTTGTACACTCTGCTGCTGCTACTGCTGTTGTTACTGATCATTTGCCTATTTTGTTGCTGTTTCAGGTAAATTGTTCTCATCTCAAACTGTGATCTTTACCTTTCTGTGCCTCCTATTCTCTTCTCTATCCCTACACGGGGATGGAGGGAGGGGTTGGGGGAAATGAGCAAGTGGCACAAAGTCTAGGGTGTTTCAGTAAATTGGGGAGTACCATTCCTAAACCACCAAACACATATCAAAATTGTTGGGCATTATGAATTACACTGCACAGGTTCCCAGCCTTCTGTACAGCCTTTCACAGATGCACACATTACCCTCATACCAGTAATAGTTCTGTGTCCTTTGATCTAGTTACGTTTTTCTGCATCTCTCTCACAGGCCTAAATCTCAGCAGTGGCATCAGTATTTTCAGCCAAACATGGAGCAGGATGAGTCCTCCTGAAAAAATCCAAACAAATTCTCAATTACCACTACTAATATGAGGAAAATTAAGGATGCCCACACGTTTATCCTGGTCTATGTTTATCAAACTGAAAATGAAGGCAAAGGAGAGTTAGTGAGACCCATCAGTTTGCCAGCTAGATTACATTAGAATTTCTCCGGAGCAACTGGAATAGAGAAGGGCAAGAAAGCTGCATCAGTCATATCGGATGGATGCTAAAGGAGGAGTTAGGCATATCCAGCCTAGACATACAGAATATATGAGAAGATCCAGTAGCAGGGACAGAAACAGAAAAGATGGGAATAAGTATTAAAGAAGCTAGATAGGGATGGAAAATGAGCTGTACAAGTTACTGTTCATTGTCAGGATGAGGAAACATAATCTGGCCTATGAAAATTGCACCATGACTAACAGACAGAGAGATAATTTGGAGAGATGTTGACAATATTTGTGCAGGTCAACTTGGAGGAAAATCTGTACGCACCCTAAAAAGAAAAGAAAAATAATATTATGATTAAATTAATCTTAGGTCTAATTTAATAACAAACAGTAAGTGAGAAAGTCACTGAAGACTGTATGGCTGCATCCAATAACCGAAATTAATAAGTGGAACATCTAAATGACCAAGAGAATAGGAAAAGAGATGAGACAAACTGTATGAAATCCTAATATAGAAGGTTTTTTACTCCACAGCTATTCCCCACATCTCTACATCCCTGACTACTACAGATGTCATCATTTTTTTCTCAACCATGCCACATTAAGCTACAAGCATACATGAAATATAACACATATCCCCTATCTAAGCATGTATGTCCAGCCAAAGCTATTATAGGATACATGGGGAAGAACACATGAAAAGGTACTATTGTGCAGGCATCAAGACTAAAAATTGTGGGTTTGTATGCTCAGTCCACTCTACTATGCTGCCTCACTCTGAGTTATTACATCATTCTACCTACTCTTGAGGCAAGCTATTGCATCGATTTAACATTTGTATATTTATATCGCATCTAAATATACCTGTAAACATATGTATTTAAATACTGTATCCAACCTGCCCATCAGCCCCAGTCACCTCCCACCTCCTGCTCACTAATAGCACAGTCCTGCATCACCTCCCACTCAGCCAAGCAATCCTGTGCTAGCTGCTTTCGACATACTCACAGCTATATATATTTGTGAGCACGATAAAACCCTTCTGCAAAATAAAGACAACATCTATTTTGCAAGAGTTACAATGTATTTTAGACTCACTCTGATGCTCTGGGGTTTTTTACACTATATTATGTGCTAAATTTGCATATACATGCATATCTGCATCTCATCTAGTTTGAGAAAGTATATACCACTAAGACAAAACCAACCAATCAAAAAACCAACCAAAAAAAGAAAAAAAGCAAACCTGGCCACATTTAGGTAGACAAAAAAAAAAAAAATTTCTAGCACAATAATTACATCTTGATAATTCTGAACTACCAATAAATCTTACTAAAAAAGTGAATGCAATTATGCTTTATTACACAGAGGTAAATTTCCCAGACTGACTGTGTTCTACTGTAGGAAGACAGCCTTGATTACTTGTGTCCTATATGATCTGTATCAATGGCTAAATGCAATCACGTTTAGGAATTACCAGTGTTGCTATACCATCTATCCATTCCTAATACAGTGCAGATATATTCCAAATCCATCACAGAATGATTTTCACATGATGCAAATTTTCCATTTTCTCTTGCTTTTCTTGTGAGGCTTTTCAGTTGTTTAGAATTTCATCTCACTGCAAAGGGTATTTAATGATTCAAACTGATTTTCTTGCTTAATTTCATCCAACCATTCTAAAGTAAGAAATCCCCTATCTTGGTATTTGGCCTTTTCAAGTGCATGTTAACAAATACTATAATATTTTTGCTCCATACTTTTTATTTGGCCAAGTTTTACATAGCAATTTCTTTTTATAGTCAGCCTTATTGCCTTAATCTCTAACTTGCCTTTAGTGTCTTGAATTAGAGCTTAATATACCTAGGGTATCTCTTCAATTTAAAGAGTTTGGCATTCCTACCCTTGTGGAGTTAAAAGGTGCTTAGGGTTCATGGGGTACAGCTGCAAATATGAGAAAGTTTATAGAACTCTCTGTGCAAGTTAGGCTTGAGACCCTTTTAGAAGTTTGCGAATGCGTTTGGGCCACAACATTTTGGTGTTACATGGATTTACTTGGTGCAAAATGGTGCTGTTTATAAGTTTAACAAACTCCCTATTATTGATGGAATGGCATTGTCTGATTGACTGTCACATGAACGCTGTAATTAAGAGATGGTCTCTCACTCAAGTCTAGAATACCATTTTTGCATCCCCACAGGACATGAGGAATACTCAGAATATTTCTGGAGGGACTGACATTTTCAGAGAATTGGGCCTTTATGTATACCTGTTAAATGGTATTCTTTGGGTTTTGGCAATGGCAAGGAGGAACTTCCTACTGTGGCCATTCCCCTGCAGCAGTCTTACCATCACTTTATGAAGTGATATACAGTATGTTCTAGACAGAAATGGCTCCTTACAATAAAAACCTCGCTTGGTAAGGAAAAGAAAAATAGAGCTAAATTTTTAATACTCTATACCTAAAATGTTTAAAATATCTAAGTATTTCCTGAGAACAAGACTGGGATAATGCTAGTGTACCTCCACATCTGATGAGTCAGAATGGTGTTCACCATTAGATAGCTATTTTAAAAATTCTAATTAGTTGTATTACCATATTATTCAACAAAACTATATTTCCAACCAGGGAGCCTCATTCAAGTGTTTGTTTCATTGGAATGTCTAGGTGTCAAGTTTCCAGGTATCAGAAACTACCAAGAAAGCTAACAAAAATATATTGTAAGTCAAACAAATACCGTCACTATCTCCAGTTTAAAAAAAAAAAAAAAAAATCCATTGAGGTCTTTGATGTAATCTTCTTTCCTGATTCTCCTTAGAGCTCAACTAATTAGCTGTCATTTCTAGGGGTCCAAGTACAGGCCCACAGGATACTAGAACAGATAAAACTAAAGTATTTTCTGAAGGTCTGTGCATGACTCATAATACTGTATGAAGTGGCATGAAAACAAAGTACACATTCCAACACAGGAGGCAAAAAACTCTAGGAAAGCATTTAAATTATGTTTATGCTTTCTGTGAACATAATAATAAGTACAGACAATCAAGTAGGCAGCAACAAAACTCATGGGGATTATTTGCAAACTGCTGTGAAGTTAAACTAATTAATTAAGTGCAATTGATATTCAGTTGCATTATCCTCAATAGGATAGAGGCAGGATTTAGCTCCTACGGACATTTGTTTGAACTGTATTTCTACATCAAAGAATCAAGACCTCTCTTAAAAATTAAAATAAATATTTTCTCCAAAAAAAAATATTATTGCAATGTGATGCTTCGTTAATTTTAGGCAAAAAAAAATTGCTCAGTTTTAAATGAAGTGTTTGTTCTAATTTAAACAAATTTACATATTCTACTGGCTATAATTGTGAAAAGCAGACAAGGTAGGTTTCAGAAATTATAGGTAAAGACAAAACCAAGGAAGTCATTCTACAGGGGAGACTGACTTTTACCACAATGCAAAAGAGATAATTTTCTGTTTATGGCATTCTGCACTTTCTCTTAGTACCACAAAGTACTCAGAACACTCCCACTGCTTAGAAACAATCATAGCAAATTGCCAGAAATGGTGACTGCATTCCAGAGTGACCCTTTCCCTGAAGGTCATTTATTACACCATGTTGTAGAACACAATGTACCAGACTGCTATATGAACATACATAATCCTTGAGTTCTATCAACAGTCACTGTTAACATTAACTAATTCCCCTAGCTCAGGTAGAGATCCTCGCTCTGCTTTGCAAGAAACAAAAGGGTCATACTCACACTCAGAAGTCAGCCACTGAAATTAATGGAAGCCTATGGGTACCTATTGACTCCAAATTTGCAGTCATTCTCATTTCTCCTTTACACCCGCTGTTCTAATTTCCACATTATGCCCACTTTTGTATTTCTCTGTTGCCATCCTTTAAAAGATGCACTGAATGCCAAGCTTAAGCTTATATATATCAAGAAGTTTTGTCCATATAGGATAGTGGGAGTTCCATCTGTAAGTCTTCACAAACTACTGTGGTAATCACTGCTAATCACCCATGTTTCCAATGTAGTCAATATAAATAATTTCACAAACAACATTTGCAAAGTTCTGACATGTGGCAAATGTTCAGTAGCTGTGTTTAGCACATGCTGGATAATCCAAGTTCTTCATACGCATTAAATTAGTAGTTTTGACTCATAAAAAGGGAAAGGAAAAGAAAAAGCGTTTTAAAATCTATTTTAACTATAAGAGGAAAAATGTATATCATGCAGGCGTGCTAGAAACTTACTGGAAGAGGTGCTTCCTTAATATAGCAAGCAAGGCACTTTTCTAGTTTTGTACTACCAGTGTTATTACTAAAGCTTTTCTGTTGTTCAGCAGAGAGGAATCTTTGGCTAGTGTATTGCTGGTACAAGTGTTCCTACATCATCCTCACTAAAGATGTAGAAAGGAAACACTTTAGTTGATACACGACTGTCAGAATAGTCCCTTAGGGAAAGAACAGACCTGCTTTTTCCTTTATGAAGGCTTCTATACTTTCTCTAAACTTCTGTAGCTTTTATTAGCAGAAATTCTGATATTCGCTCCCTTTGGGAAGGAAATGCTCAGTTGTTTCTCCCAGAGAAAGTATCATACTTATATTTATGTTCTTTGGAGAAAGTAGAGTGACAGGAAAATGAAATATCTTCCTACTAAAATCTCAGATTTCTGTTGCATAAATTTGAATATTTTATCTGCTAATGTTACTACAGTGCCTTATGCTTTCCAGGTCTGATGTTTTCTCCTCCTGTGGCAGCACAGCCACTCTTACACATTAGAAGACCTGGGAGGAGAATGCTCACCTGCCATGGATCATGGGAACTGTAATCCAAAGAAAACTTAGCAGCAAACTTATCTCCTTGGAGATGCTACAGTCTAAGACTCACATAAAAATTAGAAGTGCCCACAACTAAAGCATTTAGCTGAAATGCTGTGGGTATTCTCTCTCTTTTTTCTTTCTTTTTTCTTTTTATTTCCCAAAAGAAAACTAAAAACTGCAGATGGAAGTCCAAAATTTTCTGTAAAAATCTAAGTGTTTTATGATGATGACAGGTGAATACTAGTCATGTTAATGCTGTGATTACTAGCATGACATTTGATAAAAAAAGACACTGAGTCATTAAGGACTGTCTTTGCCCAGGGTCAGCCACTGAAGTGATGACAAAATGGAAAGCTGAGACAAACAGTTGGAAGCATTGGTCAGAGACAGTCGGTTGGGGAGAGGAACAGACTGTACGAGCCACAATTCTGACCAACACAAACAGCTCTGGAATCACATCGTGATCTTTGCCTCTTGAAACAGCCACTTCAATGCTGCTCACTGGCAACTTTTCTTGCTATGTTGTGATTTCCCCACACCCCCACCCCAAATAATATATTTCTTTTGAATGAGAAAGAAGCACTGTCTCAAAAGGTTCTCTGCCTTTATTCCTCTGAGAAGCTTTTGGCTTGCTTTTCCCTTTGTCCAGCTTCTAGGCAGCTATTTAGAGGAACACAAATGCTCAACAGAGATGCAAAACACAAGATTAGCATTCCTCATCGGTATATACACACATATCACAAGATCCTTACTAGATGACAAGCAGGCAGAAGCATAGCTGGGTAATACTACATCAAGATAACATTTTCTTCTGCAGTGTGGCAATTTAAATGTTCTATAAAAGATTTGCTTTTAAGTGCAAATGTTTGTTTGGATAGCCTTTCCTTTTCTTGTGTCTAACATAAAAAGCAGATTCAGTCCAGGGGTATTGAGCCATGGTAGAAATTCCACAGATTCCCCTCTCTTGCAGGATCTCAGAGTGTTAGTAAACATAACAGACAACCAATCAGTCAGGCTACAGTAACACACACATCTCCAGAAGGCAGTGAGAAAAGCCTTAAATAAAACATAGTACCAGCCTTCAGTGGAGTGCATTGAGACAAATGCCAGGGATGTGAAAGGTGTCGCTGGGATTACCAATGACGTGCTAATGGTTTTTCAAGCAATCTCTGTGCCTCCTTCTCTCTGACTCACTGTCTCCCTTTGGAGGCTTCTCTCACGTCATTAAGGGACTCAGGGTTATTCACAGATCACTGACTAAAAGCAAGATTTTGCTTCCCGTTTGCATTCCCCTGGTCCTATGAACAGGACTGAGGTCACTTCCAATCAGCCTTTGAGCCTTTTATCAATAGATCCAATTAAAAAAAAAAAAAAAACTAACAAAAAAACCCACTAGATTACCTTCTGCTCTCCCATTTCCACCTCCATCTCCATTCTCCACACACCCCCCTCCCAAAATCAGTTCTGTTTTGTCCTGTTTTCCCCACAGGGTTAAAAATTCCCTTGATTGTAGCAAAAACCGTTTTATGGTTTCCAACTATTTCCAGAGGCTTCTGACTAATAATACAAGATTAAATATGTACAGAAAGCTTCCATGTGTTACCTGAGAATCCAGCTTCAGGATAGTTACTATAGAAATTTTTTGTTACTCCCAGAAACAGAGGAGCTGCAAGTCAGTCTCACCATTTTCTTATCCACCTGTTTCTAATTGCACTTTTCAGTGTGCTGTGCTGCTCCCTCGCATGCTTTTCATACCATGCCTGTAGCAGGAAGTGCTTCAGGCACTGCCAGCACAATATCTTCGACTGAAGCCCCTTCCAAGTTACTATCACCATTCATTCAAGTGCTATACTGCTGTTGGGTTTTTAAATTGGATCCCACGAGTTACTCGTCTTTTCATTGCAACTATTAAGGTAATAAATCCCCAAATGAGACAGGCACCAAATACAACAGGCCCGGTGCAGATATTATTGCATCACTTTAACTGACCACAGTGAGTTTTTTTCCCTCTTCCAAGTGGAAATAATCTGTACGGAAAAAAATATATTTATAGGAAGATAACTGCAACAGTACTATGGGACTGTAATGACTATACTTAGAATTGACGCAGCAATGTAGTATACTTACGTGCAGATTAAAAAAAACAATAAGAGAAGATTGTTTTATAAAAGATGATAAAAATGAAGGACTCAAATCCTATGTCTTCAATGAACACAATAAACTCTTAATCTGACTTCAGCACATACAAGTGAACACATCACAGGTGCATTTCACAGGGCTTTTACACACCATTTTCCTCATAACCTCATGTGTAATTGTCCCTATACTGCCTTCTCCACATCTTATTCTCCTTCCAGTGCTTTTATCCAGGTACCAATTTTTCATCTGTAATCCTCATCAGAGGTTGTAATATTTTAACTGTCGAGATGGCACCTTTTTCCAATTACAGCCCTCTTAAGGAGAAGCAGACTTATTCCAGCATGGTCTGGTATTCCCTGACCACTCAGCCAATTCATCACAAAAACCTATTCCCTCATGCTTTATTTCACAAATCAAGATTATGATTTTTCTCCAGAGATAACAATTTCCATTGTTTGCCAAGAACTTTTTTTTCAGGAGGTAAGCCCAGTAAATAATAACATAAAAAGTGCTGGGATCAGGCTATAGGGACTTGAAAATGAGGCAGAGTCTGGAAAACAGGAAGGACAAGGATAGTAACAGACTTCATCTGCTTAAGTCTTTTTGTCTGCTAATACTGAAATGGAGGTGAGAACCTAGAGATGAGCTGGTCAGCAGGAAAAAACACTCAGGACTTTAACGTGTTAAACCACTAGAGAAATATTTTCCAGATTGTATTTCTTAGCAACCCAGCACAGCCTATTAAATGTGGCAATGAAGCAGACTGGGGAGGATTCTATTTTTCATCTCCTACAAAGCACTCTGCAGAAGAAAAATACTGTGCCAAGTTCTCAGTTTACATTTTGTGACAGGGTGATGCTCTTAAAAATTAGTTGTACCCTCCACTGAAAGTATAGTTTTCTACTGTCATGACTAAATCTCCTGAAATACAAGTCAGTTTATTTTCACACCCTACAGTGCTCTCTGGTAAAGAAATTCCAATATATTTTTGTCTTTCTTCTTCCTATTTTCAACATTTGTGACACTTCTACTTTATAAGATAAATATTTGAAAAGGAAGATGTCTCCACACTACAGAAACACATTTTATCACACTGGCTTTTAAAAGCAAAGTTCAGTTCTGAATAGAGGGAGAAATCACATCATCAGAAAATGACTTTGGATAGTCCTGTACATGAATTATGCATGTTCTATTTTATAGTCCCCTTTATTCTCCAAGAAATATCAAATGATTCAGCAAGCCTATGATTTTCTGTGTTAATCAGATGTCTGACACTATACTCAGGCCTGATGATGGGCCAAAGAAAAAGAACTTCTTTATGTGATCTAACTGCAAAGACTCTTGATGAATCCCACTCGGTTACATGTCTTCACATAATAAGATGTTCAAATGCAACATAATTACATTAGTGAAAATGGGAAAATCTGTCTAATGATTTATAGCCTAAACTCTAAGATATCAAAGATATTTCCACCAGAACTATCATATACAAAATGAACTATAGTTTTCAATTCTTTTTGAAAAA
Organism: Picathartes gymnocephalus; assembly: GCA_013390045.1. Classification (NCBI taxonomy): domain Eukaryota; kingdom Metazoa; phylum Chordata; class Aves; order Passeriformes; family Picathartidae; genus Picathartes; species Picathartes gymnocephalus. The sequence goes on from WEKY01056103.1 coordinate 23,261, forward strand.
AAGAATTGTCTCCTTATTTTATTTGTTTCTTTCATTTCTATTAATACAGCTATCATAGCCTATGCTTTCTTTTTCTAGTATGCTTCACACATCACCACTATCTATAGTCAAAGACAAGGATATACACATATACCTTATAATGACACTTATTTAAATATATAATGGTCAAGCTATCTTTATATCAATTCAGAACAACAATCAAGACAACTTGCTGGTTTGTTTAATTAGTACCATCTAACCTGCTGAGGGTCCCATTACACGATGTTTTACAAAACTATCAGTAACACAGAAAGACAGAAAAATACAGTATATTTTTCCAGAACAATCCAGAAAACCTGTAGGATAGCCTATATTGTTATATATGTCTGTATATGGTCTATATAGCCAACACTGAGTCAGGATCTTCCAAATCCCTAATTTTTGGATCATTCTTTCTCTCCCATTTTGGTGGTTACAAGAACCTTATTACTACCTCTGCCAGTATTTGGTAGAAATTCTTTAGTTCCGTTAGTAAGTAGGTAATAGCAGGGCTTAACCACATAAGAAAAAATTGTTATTTGTTACAGCAGAGGCATAAAATCAGGTATAAACAATAAATTTTTGCATGGATTTTTTTCTCCTGTACCACACAGGAAGATTTTTGAATAAAAAAAACCAAAATGAAAACAGCATTTTCATGTCAGAATATGAAAAGAAAGTTCAAAGATACAATTCAACTAACCTAAATCTCACCGTGGTCAGGGAAGGATGTTCTGCTGGAGCCCAGCTCATGCCATACCTGTCTATCTGCTTTTTTACACCTGATCAAGCAGCAGCCAGCTGAACCCAATCACCATTTTGATAACAGCATGTTGTTTTATTAGATCGGCTATAACACAAAACTCTAATCCTGAGTGTGTCTACACAGGAAGTTAGGCTAGTAAACCTTCACAATCATCTTAAAACTCATGGTCTGGGTTTTATGAAAATCAAAATACGTCCTTGAGTAAGCAAGGTGCTTTCCTAATGTTGATGCTGAAATTAACATTTTTATGTGGTTTCACTTTTGAGATAGGGATGAAAGATCATGCAGATTTTGGAATCCCATTGAAAAAAATACATACACCTCCCTTTCTTCTGGTTTTAATCCATGTTACAATATTTGTAATTTCCTATATCCTACATAAGATAAAATAGCAATATAAGAACCTCGCTATATTTGAAAAATAGTAAATAACTAACAAGGAATGACAGGTTACTGCAAGGAAAAAATGGCCCAATATGATTGTCAGTTTGGGCTTCATTGTTGTTGCAGTATTTGCTACTTACTGAAAATAATAGATTAGATAATGTTTTCATATTAGAATTTTTTAAAAAATAGGCTATGAAATACAAGATTGAAAAAAACCTAAAACATTTTACACTTTTTTAAAATAACACAGGCTACTCAACACTTCAAAGCCTCAGCGCAGATTAAATTTGATTTCTTCTTTATGGCATTTATGTACCAGCAATGTGATTAGGAAAAAAGAATAGAAAGTCAGTTAACACTGAATTTCTAACTAACCCTTAAAATCTGACTAGCCCATGAAGCAGGCAGAATTATGGGGGGCAACATATGATAGACATGGAGTGACTGAACTAAGCAGATTATAAATACACCCACACACAAGGGATGGAAGAGTAAGACATGGAATGCAATGTGACAAGAGGAAGCCTTGGTACAAGTAGACTCAATTGTAGCTTTCTTGTTTTGCATCTGAGGCACTACTCCAGGAAAGAGAAGAGCAGGAAAACAAGGCACTCTTAAGAACAAAAGCCAACTACACATAATAAATTTTTTTTGCTCATTTTTGGTTATGCCCTTTGCTCCTGTTTAGTGGCTGAATTGCACACAGCTACTACTCTAGGACCATCCTAAACTGTAAATCCTCTACTGCAGTCAGTGTAAAGAGTATAAGGAACTAAACCACAAGAAATGCAATCACTTCCTTGCTTAATTTGCACAGTTGGTACAACAGTTGTGTTGTGTTAGTTACCAATTTATTGTTGGCTGGGGGAGTCATGGTCTTGGATGGAGCTGAGTGATCAACAAAGAAGTACGCTGGAGAGCAAAAGTTTGCATCAGTGGCTGGTAAGCAGGCCTTACAGTGCTAATTGCCCCTCAGCAGCTCATTATAGGTTGAGAAGATGCAGATCGTCCATCCTTGAAGCATCATCTTGAGAAAAAAAACAAATTAATAAATAAGTTCAGTAGCAGCAATTCTGAAGAAGAATAATGAAAATTAGCAGAGTAAGTAACTTTATGAGAAAGAACACAAAATATACGTATAACATGTACTTTCCTTAATCTCTTAAAGCCATTACTTCAGTACTAGCTATGTTATGTTAATTAATGATACTAGAGCTCACAGTTAGGGCATTTCTTGGCAAATTGTATGAAACAGATGTCTAAG
>WEKY01056107.1:0-50584 GCA_013390045.1 Picathartes gymnocephalus
GTAGATAAATAGCTGACAAAAATGCTCAAAATGGCCCTTGGGGAATTCTGAATAACAACCTTGTAATCTCTGTAGTCATCAGTCCTTTATCCATACTAACAAGGCAGGATGATGTATGGGTAAAAAAACAACCCCAAGGCACAGCTAATGCAAAATATGTATAATGCAGAAGGTAAGTCTCTGTTTTGTAGATCTGGAACGGTTTTCACTGTACAGCTATTTCAATAAGCAGATTTCCACAGAGAAAAGCTGCAATTCTGAAATACAGTGAGAGCACCTCAATCAGGAAGAATTTCTTTGTGGAAAGGGTTCTTAAACATTGGAATGGACTACCAGGGAAGTGGTGGAGTCACTATCCCTGAAGGTGTTCAAGAAATGATTGGATGTGGCACGCATGGTCTAGTTAACAAGGTGGTGATCAGTCAAAGGTTGAACTCAATAATCTTGGAGGTAATTTCCAACATATATGATTCTGTGAGTCTGTAATTCTCTCTGGCACTTGACCAGGCTCAACAGTGAGGGAAAATTTGGTCTCAGTGGACCCAAAGATACCTATGAGTAAATGCAATTTCCCATTCTTCATGCCTTTTATCTCAGATCTTTCATTCATGTGCAGTAGTGGATGGCTCTATAGCATGTACCCTTCAGCCCCTTCAGGCAGAACTCTGTTTCTTGTGGAGCAACAGACCCAAAACTTTATTGGTCTGTGACAATACAGACCGAAAATACCTTCTGGAGCAAGATCATTTATTCTCCTTATCAGCTTGGGTTATGGTAATGGCTGTCATGCCTGGCTACACCTAATCCTGGAAGCTGGAGAGTTTGTAGTGTTGTCCATAAGCCACTTCTCTAAAGCTTCAGGCTACAGAGCTTGCATATCATTTGCTAGGATTTCACAGCCTTCAGAAGATGTTTTCTGTAACATTAGGTCTAGCCACTGGCTAAATATATGTATTTGGCAAGGTATATTTCTGGTTAAGATTCTGAATATGTATGATGTAATGAATTAAATGCTTTCCAATCCTGAATATTTAAAATATGCCATGCTGTATTTAGCATAGCTGTGGAGAGGAAGAAAGAACATTTACCAGCAGACTGGGTGAATCAAAATGCCAGGGTAGTTTTTGACAAACTTTATTTAACTTGCATCATTGCTTATATGCATTTTCAATGGAGTATAATAAATGCAAAGTGGTCATATTTCAATGTAGCCCTCTATTAGGGAAACATTTATGATTTCAGCCCAGAGTACATGAGTAACAGCATAGCCTTGTTAGCAAGATGTGTATCTGAATAAAACACAAGCTTCTTACACCATCATGCAAATCAGAGAGGACGCAAATCCCTGAGTATTTCACTTTGGATCTGTGGATTTGCTACAGGTGCATCTCCTTCTGTTTGCCAGTATCAGATCTCTTAGTGGAATGGAAGCTTGAGATTTATGATAGTCCCCAAAGTGGACCTTATCAGATAACTTTGCCAGACACTTACTCCACTTGAGTCTTTTCAGAGGGATTGAAAAGGTATGCTTGCTTAGCTGTTGGAATTGCCCTCTTGTGTAGGCATGTACCAAGCAGATATTTACCCTTTTATTTGGTCCAAATTGCAATATTAATCATCATAAGCTTTTCTTCTCCAGTGTTTTTTCTGATGCAATTACTTTGGGAAGAGACAGAGGGATATGTTCAAGTGATGTTTTAATATGATTCTATGTGTAAGCTGACTTTTGAAGCTCAGAAATCTGCTACAGAGAAATGGAGTAAAAATTATTTACAGTATATCTTTATCCCAGCTTTATTCTGACATTTTAAAGTTGTTTAGCATGACATGCAACATTGGCACCATGGAGAAACAGAGATGAGTAACTGGGGAAGCCTGGACTCTGACTTTCTCTAGGACACTCAAGAGAAGTAAAATCCAGTCTGTGCTCAGAGGGATATATCTGATTGATTGTGACAGATATGACAGGTTTTCCTCCCTGAGACCAACTGGAAACCAGAATTACTCTGCTGTCATTCACCCTATTACAGCATTATAACCTGACCCAAAGCAAAGTAATTTGAAATGTTGAATATTCACATTTGGTATCCAAGTAATTTTTTAGCCTTAGTATGGCCAGACCAAAACATTCCAGTCCAATTTTGAAAAAAATTAGTAAGCCATATTATTCCCAGGGTGAATTCCCCCTTTCAGTGCAATAACTTTTGGGTTTACCACCCCATGTGGGAACAAATTTTACATTATATTTTCATGACTACACCCAGAACTATTAAAAATACCATTGTGAAGGCAAAGACTTTTTTTTTTAGAAAATCTCCATTAAAAAAGTCCTTTGAGTAACAACAGTTTGGAAGATGCATCTATTAAATTAAGATACACTTTGTGAATGAGGCTATAAAATGATGACTGAAAGAAAGACAGATATCTTTCAGTGAGAATTGAAGGAGAAATACTCAAACTCCTAAGAATGACAGAGATTTAACCTTCACAAACTGACAAAGGAAGAAAATTACCTTTCTTGACATTTTCACACCAGCGCTTTCCTTGAGTATTTTGTTATAGTCAAACATAACGTATTGGCAGTAATTAGGGGAAATTCTTGTTATGCAGAAGACAAGGCTACATGACCTAATGGTCTATTCTGGCCTATGATTTGTTTTAATACAACTAGTTATTTTATGCTTTCTTTTCCCAATTCAACATAGTTTAGCAGTTAGTCAAGATGGAATTTGGTTATTCCTAGTATGGAAGTGATAGATAAATGTGGGTAATGTTTATTTGAAGATTTCAGTGGTCTGCACATCTTGATGTGGTTTCTTTCATGGTTTTGCACATGAAGGATTCTACAGAATGTGAGATGTGATTAAGCTCATGGTCTGAGGTTATACAGTATGATATCCAGTTCTCACAAAAAAATACAAAGCTGCTTTGAACAGCCTGCAGGACTCCTTTTCCAGGGAAATCGCCCCACAGGGTGTTCTTGTTTAATGCCATGTTTTTCATTGTGAATTTCCAACTAGTCATGAAGACAATAGTCATTATCAACTGGGCAGAGAATGTGCATGGAGGGCACAGAAGACCAACACCAGCTCTGATCTTGCAGTTTGTTCAGCAGCTGCCCTGGGTCCAGCATGCACTGGTTATGTTGGGTGTGCTGGATGTGTTCCATACTGTTCAACAGCTACCAAGGATTTGTAGGAAGCCTGATTTGCTCTCAGTCATTTTCTACCTGTTTCTATTCCTTTATGCATTCTCAAGCAATTACTTATTTGGAGAGGAAGAAGATCATAGTAATTTGGAACTCACTTGCTCTTAAACTAGAAAAATAATTTCTGTACCTTGTGCTCAGTGGCACCCAGGACTTCTCCAGCAGGGAAAGCACAGTGTGTGGAACAGTTCATCTGGGGAATGGAGGAGCTTAAAAAACTGATTGAAAGAAAGTGATACTGAACTTGCATCTTGCATCACCCTTTCTCCTTGTGCTCCATTACTTCCATGTCTGCAATTAACAGGCTGTGTTTTCTGTGCTTTACAGCATTTTTAGGGGTAGGAGTGATACCTGTTGCAAGTATGCCTTTCAGTGGAATACATAAAAGAGAACAGATCAGCATGCAGTGACCTAAAATATTATTTTTGTATTTTTCATATGAGATCATATTTATCCATAAAACCATAAGAGGGCAGCATTCTCTCTATCATCTATATTCTCTTTCTGCTAGAAAATTAAGAGATACTTTCTTTAAAATTCATCTCATAAACCACAGAGAAATGTTATATATGATTCAGAGCTTGGTTCAATATTCTTTGTAATCAATAGGAATGTTTCCCTTGATTTAAATAGGTGTTGGACTGAGGTTTCAGTTGTTTAAATTGACACCGGGAAGAACTATCTACATAATTTAAATCAGGAAATACTAAAAATAAGCATCAGGGAAATTATTTTGGTGGTCATTAACCATGAGGACAAAATAGCAACAAAATTGGTGTATTCCCCACTTCTTTGTGTCTTTGAATACAGACAAAGGTGCCTCTTTGGAAAAAGTGGACAAAAACTGCTGGGCTCAACGCTGAAGTAGTAGAGTGGTGTTCTGTGAACTGTATGGCATAAAAGATAAGATGATGCTCTGTCTACACAGACAAGATAAACCACACTTTTTTCTTTTTGGTGCTGTTTGTAATTAATGAGTGGAACAGCAACTTAGAGTTTCGGGGTGTGATTTTACAATCAAAATGGGATGTATTAAAAATTGACAGTCATAAACTAAAATTAAAGAAGTTCCACCTCAATATGAGGAAGAATTTGTTTACACTGAGGGTGGCAGAGCACTGGAACAGGCTGCCCAGGGAGCTCATGGAGTTTTCCTCTCTGGAGACATTGAAAACCCACCTGGAAGTGTTCCATATCACCCGCTCTAAGTGACCCTGCCTTGGCAGGTTGGACTAGATGATCTCCAGTGTTCCCTTCCAACCTTAAGTATTCTGTGATTTCTACATGTGGGGGTAGAACTCGATGACCTTTAAAGGTCCCTTCCAACACAAACTATTTTATGACTCTGTGACCTTCTGTAAGTGAGCACAAAGCATTTGCGTCATCTATGCTGCGCAAGCAACCAGGTTTGCTAGGCAAAATGATCTCTCCAGCTCCGGAGTTCATTAATGTGGCCAATACCATTAATCCAGCCAATAGTTTCAGTGCAAAATGTTACAGCTTTCACATGATCCTTTCAGTAACATCAATACAGTATTGTAACAATAAGTGATTGGGGGTTTTGGAAACATTAATTGTGCTTTTTTTTTGCAAAATTAGAACAGCTTAAGATGGAGAGAGAGGTTTTGAAAAAGGAAAGCAGAATTTTTTACTTCTAAATAATTGCTTCAGAAATAAGTTAGGTCACAAGAAGGTACAACTTTCTAGTCAGATGAATATTTAGACATCTCACAGTGTTGGTCCAATGGAGAGTGGCAAGCACTAATTAGCATTTTTGCTTGCAGTTTCAGCAGGGAGGAATACTATTTAATGAACATGGAAACCAGGCTATTCTTTCTATATGGCTTGACATGGTGACCCAATCCTGATCCCCAATGGATTTATGATGAAATTGAATTTTCTTTCTTGTTTACTTCATCTGCTGCTGGCGAGGGAAATTCCTGTATGTCTCTTACTCACAGCATTTCAGTAATTTCAACACCCCTAAAATAATGCACAAAGTTTTCACTGTGAATACCCTTAGGAGGTGCCACAAACTATGGTTTCACAGAAAAGTCATTGGGACAAATGCAATGGTGGGCAAACACACACAATTCCCAAAGTTTGCCCCGAGTAACTATTCAACTTGTGAGAAAGCAAAGGACCTCCACAGGGGTTGGCAGTAAAACAAAAATGTTATTTGATCTATAACATAGATCATATTGGTGCTATTTGATGTATTGGTGCAATTTGATCTATACCTACTTGCAGTTTCTTTTATTTGAGATGAGCTACTTAAAAAGGTTTCCCATTTTTTCAGAGGGAAAGAAGTTGTGCCTATCTGTGATTTTTAAATAGGACCATTATAAAGAAAAAGTTAATTTTCTAGTTATGCTTTGAAGACTACTAAGGGTTTTTAGCATTTGTTAACTTCAAGTATTTTCACATAGTTTCCATTAAAAAAGAAAAATATTTGGTATTATTAAATTTCCCGTAACTTGTCATATAAAAATGAATTCAATAACAAGTGAACTCTGCCAAGATGGCTGTATATTTTTTTAGAGAAATAACATAGCTGTTCAGACTAGCCTACATTTTACATGGGGTTTGAATTAGCACTTTTTCAATGGATCTCAAAAGCATTTTTCTCTGCTATTCAACTCAATACTGAAGCTCCAGTTCAGGAAGGTATTTCATAGTGTGAGTAATCCTATTCAAAGCAGTGAGCCACTGACAGAGTTGCACATGTCCTTACATATCCCAGGAATGAGGCCTTGGCATACAATGAAACCAGCTGGAGTATGGGGACCCTGTCATGATTTGAGTCTCACCTTGTCTCAGATGGAGTCGTGCACTTCACCCACAAGGCAGAAGCAACAATACATTTTGTGAGTTACCAAAGTTCAATGGCAAATGTGAAAGTGGCTTAACAAGGTTCAGTGGCAAGGTATGTGCTGCATAGAGGAGAGTGTCTGGCAAAACTGTCAGGAGACCCTCCCTTGAGTCATGAGGTCCAGAAAGGACTCCCTTGCATTCTAAACTCCTTCCCAGCAGGGGAAGGTGTGGCTGGATTCAGGCTTAGTCCCAGACTTGGTCAATGGTTTATGTCTATATGATCATAGATACACAATAAAGCCTTTATATGACTTAGACAAGTCAAAGTTTCAGTGCTCCTGTTCCCAATTCACCTACTGGTGTCTAATGTGATAAAAATTCTTTCAGACTTGAGGAGTAACCTTGAGAGGCATCCCCAGTCAAGGGGAGATCCTGGCACACAACTCTGCTGCTGTGCAGGAGAGCTCAACAAGTCCTGGTCTGTCCACTAGTTATGGGATAACTTGACTGTCTTATAGTGATATCCGCATAGCAGCCGCATTTTGGCTGGCATATGCTCAACTAGCCCTCGGCTGCTGAGCAAGATTTATAGCCCTTAGCTGTTGTGCTATTATCTGTCTCTCCAGAGACCAACTTAATACAGATGCAGTCATTCTGACCACTACTGATGGGTATTGCTTAAGCAGAAAAAGCGTGAGGGAGTAGCACAGCACCCTACACTGGAGTTTTGATTTGATGTTTAAAGTAGTGCCTGACACTCTGCTCTTCATGGGTGGGGTGCCACTGCCTCATGCTTGACCTTACCTAGATCTTATTCATTCAGAAAACATACAAGAGGTCACAGTCCCATTGTGATGAATGTAAAACAGGGAAGTATGAAAGGCAAACAGTCAAGACAAGCCCCAAAAGAGATGTCACAACTTGCAAGGAAAGTGAATATGGTAGTAGCAGCAAAAAACCATCATAGCTTTATGCCTCCTCCTTTTTGGATAGAAAGTGGAGTAAACTGGGGGAGGGAGGGGTGTAATAAGGGAAAGATGGCCATGCTGCCTGAATATAAACGTAGATAAGGGGAGGGAAGAAACAGCTCTTCACTGTGGGACAATGAGATTCCATTAAAAAGATCATTAATTTGGGTTCTGACCTCCCCCATTGTTGAATCAGCTCCAACTACCAGGAGGCAGGGAGAAGGGAGATGGAGAGACAAGCATCACTGTCTAGCATTTGCTGTTGCCAGAGTGGCTGATGGATCTCCTTCACCCTTCTCATCAGCACGTCTGGATTTAATTTGGTTTTCTCTTTTCTGCACAGTGTTGCTGTGGAAGGCCATGGATTTTCACTTATTTTAACAGTCAGCTGATATATTCAACAGGGAGCTTATTTTGCTAAATAAGCTACAAAGCAAAACACCAAGAAGCATATTGCAGTGAAATAAAATACAGACTCTAATTGATGCAGTAGTTTTGAATAAATCTTTCCATTGTCACAGTCAGCATGCTAAATGCCAAGGCCCGTCAGCACCACGTCTTAGTTACCTACCCAAGGTAATCATACAGCTCTTCTCATTACAGAATCCAGCTGTTAGCAATACCAGTTTATGGGGTTGTACCCAAAAGGAATTTTTAAAAAGGCAAAAAATAAATGATGGGCTCCATTTTGCAAGATTGTCAGATCCCATCTCTTCTTGCAGAGCCAAAATAACTTGGAGACCGGTGTGGATATTTGGCTGGGAGTGCATGGGTGAGGTGATACCCCAGCAGAGAACTTAGCTCTTCAAAAGCCTTACACTGGGCCACCCCACCCTTTTGTGGAGAAATGGCCTTGGGGAAGTAAACATCTGCAAACAGCCCATGCCACACAAGATTTATAAATAGCAAAATTGTTGCCTTTAGTTATGGAATTGTGACACTTTTTGTCTGTTTGCAACTTCAAACTGCATATAAGCAGGAACAGCAGCCACGCTGTCCTTGGAGTTCCTTGAGTCTATATGAAGGAGAGGTATCCAATGTACATTTAAGACTGAAATTTTACATTTGTCCTTCAGAGTGGTTACCTAAGCATATTTACACTCTGAACATGTAGAATCATTATATAGGCAGAATGGGAGGAAATGTGAACCCCCAATTTATGAGAAATGGGAGGCAGTGGGAGCAGGAAAGGGAATGCCACTGATTGCAGTTTTCTGCTATTGCAGGCTAGACATCAGATGGCCCCTTTCCCAGAATTAATGGTTTAGTGAAAAAAAATGTTCTGATACCAGTCTGGCCCCAAACTCTGTGCTGTGCACTTCACTGACTTCAGCTGGCATCTCTGAGTGATATGTCAGATTGCAATTAGACCTCTGAGATTAGAAGATAAAAAAGGCCTTTAGTGGCATTTTGTTCCAAAAAGTTTTAAACAATTTAAGTATTTAGCCTTCCAGAAATGATAATATATTTTTCAGGAAAAAACGTAATTTTTTTATTCTATCAATTTTCTTCGGTTTTTCACAGGTGGCCCTTTCTTGTTCTCCTCTTACACTGAAGAGTCAAAATTTGTCCTGGTAAATTTACCTGTAAAATCAATTTAGTTCAAGATTCCACTGTTGTGAAAAAATCACATTTTATTTATCAAAGGATATTCAGGCAGGTCCTATAAGAAAGTATTATTGGCCTGAAAAATCTTCCCTAAAAATGTTTTAGAATTTATTCATGGTAATCTGTAGAGGTTTTTGTTCCCAAGCTACTATATGGAAAGGATGAAATTTTGGATTAAATTATAACAGCTAAGAAATTGTATGAAAAGATAATAATTTTCTATTATACTAAAGGACTTTCCTCCATGAGGGTATAAGCAAGCTCCATAGGAACTAGTAGTTATGCTGCAGAAGGATTTTTCAGGCTTAGAGGGCTTGGGGAAGGGTGTTTGAGTGCATTAGTATTCATTCCACATTCTTGCCTGCTGTTCCACATGCACTGTTTTGTGCCTCCATAAACTGCTCTGGATGCAGATCAAAATTATTTAAAAGGATTCACAGGGAAAAAAAAACAGAGCAGCAGTTTCTATGTATTTCCACATTGCCTTCATTTTCATTGACATTTACTGTTAGCCTTTTTATAGCAATATGAAAAAAGATGGCAGAAGCAGAGAAGGGAAAGGCTTTGTCTGATAAGAAAGGCATTTTTACATTTTAGAGAGAAATTCTCACAACAAATCAGAATGCTTTTAGCTTTCCTTGTGCAGTCAGTATCAACAATTTAAAGCAGCAGCATGGAATTCTTTAACTGAAAGGCCACTTTAAAGTTTTTGTTGTTGTTGTTATGATAATTACTATTCTTTCTTGTTTGCAAAATCTGTTTTTACATAGGAAAAAGTATATTGATCTCTTCTGTATTAATACTTTTTAATAGGCTAAACACTCACTTCCTTTCATGTAATTTTCCACTTCTCAAGCTTCCTGAATCATCAGTCCAAGAGTAGACTTAGCCAAGGAGCCATGCTTCCATTTCCTTGAGTTGAACTCACAGCTCCAGGAGCACTTACTGGGAAATTTCCCTAAAGATCAAGTGGGCACCATCACCTGCAACACATGGATTTATCAAGCAAGTTCTGATTTACTCCTGCTAAAAACTAGGCTTCTAACTAAAAGCTTGAGAGGAACCTTTAATTTCTTGTTCACTGAAAGGAGCCTGGTTTGTGGCCCATCACCACTGTCTCTAGGCTCCTTTAATAGTTGTCCTAGTAGTGATATTCTTGAATCCTGATTGAAAAGGAGCATTGTAATGTGCAAACTTGTCTTACAGTACAAAGCTGTATTGCCTACTCTGAGAGCAGGCCAGAAGAATCCCTGTAGCTTTAGAAATATGGAAGTGTATGGAGACCTCCATGAAAAAAAAAAAAAGGCAGAGGGTAGGAAGTTATGGATAAGCTTCAAAAGCAAAATCCCACTGGGAGAGGACAACCTTAGAAGAAAGCTGAGAGGGAAGTTGCTACATTTTTGGAGGAACAAATAAAGGTGGATTCAGAGAAGAGGTGCATCTTACACACACATACACACACAGAGAAGTTAAATGTCCAATGTTTAAAATACACATTGTATGAAACACAGAGAACTCCCAGTGCTAACTGAGGCACAGTATGATAGATGCAAAATCTTTAAATCAGTGCATTCCCTTGTGGACGATAACCACCGACTCTGGGGAACCTCTTTTAAAAGTCCTAGTCCCTGCTGGGTGAAGCGCTGGAATCTGTGCTGTTGCTCTCAGGGTGCCACCCTGCTGCGTTTATGGTGATGAAGAATAAATATTCATGAAGTTGACAGTTAGTCTGGCTTCCACCAAAGCTTAATTTAGCTCACTTCTCAGTGCTGAATAAGAGAAACTAAAAACAATAATTAATAGTTCTTTTAGCACAGTGAGTAAAGAGCAGCATGTGATAAAAATGCTAAATCTGGGGAAACTTCAGAGCTGGAAGACAAAGACCGCTATGCATTCCACATTGTCGAGGAGGTACCACATACTTTGCAGGGCACTGATGGACTAAACAAAAGAAAATGTCTGGTAAGAGGAAATAAAGGAATGCACTGCAGCATCCAGGAAGGATGTAGCACAGTCCACACCAGCTGGAATGCCTCTCCTGAGGAGTCTGAAATTCCTTCCATCTCCTCCCTGCTTCTGTTTTTGGTTTTCAACCTTCTCTGCCAAGAAAGGACAAAAGCTTTATTATGCTTGAAATCAGGCAACAAACAAAATAACCTAAAAGGTGCTTTGGAGCACTTAGTACATGAGCATGTGCTATTTCTGCAGGGACGTGGCAAGCTTTCCCAGTGGCTTTTGCCATCATCCACAAATTGCATATTCCTTCTGTGTTACTTCACAAAGGTCCCTCCTTTTATTTCTTGGCTTGCACCACTGCATTCACTTCCTTTGAAGCCAGAAGCTGCAGAACTGACCTTGTACAAGTAATTTTAAATAAGTTCTGATAGCCATTTTGGGGAGGAAATATTGGGTGTTCACTATTGATTTTGCTACTTTATTGTGACTGTTTCTGTGTATAGTTGTAAATGGAGTTTTTTTGTGGGTGTGTTGCACAGTCTGCCTGAGGAAGGCAGCATACATAAGAAATTTTAGAATGTTTTTAAAAGTACAGCAAGTCGAAAGCAGAGAAGTACATTCATTTTTTGTAATATGTATATGTACATATATTACACATATATTGTATACACTTACACCTGCTCATAAAACACTCTTTCTTCCCAGAGAGGGTGGGTAGAGTAGTAAGAAAAGACTCTTCAAACTTCATTCAAGAAGGGTGATCTATGAATGAAGACACAGAGGTGGTTGGGGAAAAATGAGCAAGCTGAGGCTGGCCTCAGTGGCATGGAAAAGGAAACAGAAGCCACATGAAAAGAGACATGAAGATAAATAGTAAGGGAAAGGACCATGTCAATCTCAAAGGTGTGGACAAAATGCTTTATCCCAGTTCAGTGGGAACACAACAGTGGGCTGTTGGAGAAATTCAAAACAGCATGGCATTGATATGACAGATGGCAAAGCCAGGAACTTTCTACAAATAAGGAGAAAAGCAGTGCTCTCTGTCTGAAATCACTGTATTTGTAATGTTATCTGCATATCTATGTAACTCATAGAATTGTCATGCAGATTGTTTGATATTAGCAGCTGAAAGATACTGCTTTTATACCAAATATTCTTTTTTTTTTTGATTCCTTTAAAAGACTGTACCTTCTCACAGTGGCTTTTTTGTCCAACCTCAGCAAAGTCTACACTTGAGGTTCCAGTCTCTTACCTCACCTGTATTTCAGATGGTTCAGCATTGAAAGCCTCTGCTGTACTGTAGATGTTTACTGTCACAAGAAGTAGCCAAGGTCCTGTGTCCAGGAGCAGCCTGCTTCTTCTCACAGATGACAGCTGCCTTTAACTACTTTCCTGGTTGAAATGGGAGAGCCTAGCAATCCACAGGTGGTGAAACCATTTGGATGTATTATACAGGGTGTCCATCAAGCTGCACAGGCCAACAGCTGGCTCACACTTGAATGAACCCAGTGTCTGAGAGATTTGAATTCAGAATATGTAGCAAAAAACCCTCAGATCTCCATGCAAAATTCATTGAAGGCTGAAAGTGGCATCATTTCTGGCCTGACAATCCTGTGTATGCAGAAAACCAGAAGGAGGGAAACTTGGTGCCATGTTAATACTGCCCAAATATACACAATGAAGTCAGACTGAAAGCAATGAAATTGCAGACACTCCTCATGAGCTAAGAGGACCATTTTCCTTAACCGGTGATCCTCAATTACAGAGTAGCAAGCAAATTAGTAGAGACAAAAAAGAAAAACCTGCTAGAGCCAGAAAATCTTACTGGCTAAAGCTTGTCTTGTTTCAGTTCCAGTTGCCAAAGCTTTCGGTAAAATATGTGCTGTCTCTTTCTCTTTTGGAGTACTGGTGTTAACTGGAAATGTTGATTCTGGGAGTAATGAATTCCTTCTTATCGAACGGGGTTTACAACTGGGTTTTTCAGAAAACTTTAAAGGTTTCTGAGTACTTGAAAGATCTGAATCATTGCCTCAAGCCTCCTGATGTCACAGAGATCAAGTTAGGAAAAAATTTAAGGCCAAAAATGGCAAAGGCTAAATAAAACTGTCATTTCTCAGTTTGCAGTTCTTCAGCATTCCTTATGCTCATGCTGGTTTGCCTGTAGGTTGGAGTGACTGTGAAGGACGCTGGGATGTAAATTTACAGTGCAGCAGTTTGGTGGCCCCTATATGAAGCAGGGGCTTACCCTGAACTATAGCCATCTGAAAGGTAGGAATCTGATCTTACCCAGGTCAAATTGTTCATACAACATGAAACATTCACAAATCCAGCTGAATTACATGCTGTCAATTCACTTCCAAAGGGAACTATAGAAGATAACATCTTCTACCAGCAAAGGGTGTCCACACAGGGAACCAGAACTCTTCAAATTCACAAGCTGACTTAATTCCCTAGGCAGACAAGCCCAAACAGCAAAGACTATATGTCTTTCTTCACTTTGAAGTTGGTGAAGATGTTTCTATTTATTTTTTTTACTTTTTTTAATGGCTGATAATGCTATACATCTTTTGTGACCTAATTTTCCAGTTCCTCCATTGCAACCTCCAAATCCTATAATCCAAATCAGGTTCTGTTTTGATAGGACAAGCTCCGTATTTCCTTCTCTGCACACAGTTTGACAAGTGGTATTTTCCTTTTTGTATATTAGCCCCATATATCTGCCTCAGATTTACAAAACAAGCCAAAGTCTCAATTTAGAAAATGAGGCAAATCCACTTACAAGATAAAACAAGCCACACAGCTAAAACAAAGATAATCATGTAATCAAGCTTTCTTTTGACAACACTATTAGCTAAACACCTTTTCTCTTCCTTCAGTATATATTGGCATGAAATCTTTTCCCCAAGGTTTCTGAGTTATATGAGAGAAAAAGGCTGCGGCAATAGCTGCAGAAGGTTTTCTCCTACTTTGGTCAAATCTGAGATGCACTTTGCTGCTACCTGCACCACCACACTGCCTGCAGATTAACAGTTTTCTTTAAGCTTCCGTTTTCAAAGTGTTCTCAGTTCAGATTATCAGCTCTTACAGTTTTAAGAAAGAGATTCATTTCTAAAGGACAGCTGTAATAGCATAGTAGAATACCAGATTGTTGCCTTCTTGCAGCTACTAATATGTTTGCTTTCAGAGCAAATCGATCTTCTTGAGATTCCTCTTTCCCTTAGTTTGACAGAAATCTCTTAATGACGAGTCTCTGAGTGTTCTCTAAATGCAACATGTGGTGAACTCTAAGTCCCAAGCCTGAAGCCACAGTCTTCCCACTGTTTGTTGCTTGGGCTCAATAAACATCACATTGATATATTGAGATGACTCAGTGAGGCAGTGTTCACCTGCCAGCACCAACTCACTGGTTGGGACTTGTGAATTTTTCCAGATATCAGACAGGCTGGAAGAGCAAAGCCATTTATAGACCTGGTGATTATAATGATGCATGGGAACAAAAATAGATTTACAACAATAATAACATCCAGGACAGCAATACAAATAGTGAGGATAAAAACCAGGGAAAGATAAATACCTGTCTGGAAATATGACTACTAGTGAATCAATAAGTTGACGTCCTAGCAAAAGCACGTCACTGCAGATTGAAAGGAACGTAGTGTTGGTAACCTTCAGTCTGCCCAGTGCAAGCTGTCTTTTTTCTCCAGTCCTACATACTGTTACAAGTTGCAGTGAACCATTTCTGTTAACTAGAGGGCTGTTTCTGCATAATTTCTAACTAATGACTGTTAAAATAAGCTAGTTGTATTCCTGTAACATTTAATCAAATGAATTGGAATGGAATACTTAATGCCTGTAATACTCAACACTTCAGATTTGTTAGTGAAAGAAGAAAACCTGGTTTTTTAGGTTTTTTTCCTATGACATCTTGTAAACTATCCTATGAATAATGAATACTTTAAGGCACTTAACTTTTAAAAAATAATTTCAGGCTGTGTCCCTTCTCTGTTATGGCATGTAGTCACAAACGTGGTTCTTTTAAATGCTGCTGAGAATAACTGGGTTGTAGCATGGACAAGTGTTTATTACAGGCTTTACTGCCTTGTCCTATGATTCTATGTTCTGCAAAAGCACATCTTAACTAATTCCCAAAGGCAAAGTCGCAACATTGTAAAACACTTGTGAAAACATTCAAACTGCAGTTTAAACCTTGTTAAAGCGCAGTTCTTCTTTGGAAAGTGACACTGAAAATGGCAGTGCGGGATCCTGTATTTTTTTGTGTATGTGTGATTTCAGGACCAAATATGCTAAGTACAAGCATACAGTTCTCTCCTAACATCTACAGCCAGCTCTACAGACTCCAACTAGATTAGATAGCTGAAACTTTCATGTTCATGTATGGTTAAGATGATGGTCTCCTTATCAGCTGTCCAAACACACTATCGTCATTGAAACAGATACACCTTGCCCCACTTCCATTTAACTGAATTGGCTTTAGGAGGATCTGTCTTCTTCTCATTAACCTCTGTCAGTTTTTTCACTGTTTAGGGATGAAAAACCTCTTTTCAGAGAAGTCAGCATATCTAACTCTGAACAAAAATATACACAAAGTAGTTGTGTTGAAGGTGATGCCACTTCTTAACAATAGCATTATTTTCAGCTGAAGAATTTTAATGGATTTTTAATTTGGTTTCTGGTCTGGCTAATTGCATAAAATATTTTCATCTCTAGAAAATTATAATATGAGCACTATTGTCCATACATATTAACCTGTTTAAAAACGCTTATGAGCTATAGTTTTATTTCCCTATAGAGCCAGCTATTGGGCATTTATGGCTAGTACCAGCAATGAGAAGACATAGCGCCATCCAAAGCCCATCGAAATTCAGTTAACTGTTAATTAACCACAGGGAGCTTGCTATGGGTTTGGTGCTTTTCTTTCTGCTGTATCTGAGATGAAAGCAATCAGCCTCACCTACCTCCCAGGAACCCCTGGCTTACACTGGAGCCACTTTCAATCAGAAGAGACACCTTGCCCTGTCCAGCTCTTGGCCTTTGAGAGGATAAAAGTAGCTTAGTTTAAAGTTCTGCTTAAGAACTTAATAACTTCTGCTGATGGAATTGCTGTAGCATTATGGTTGACACTTGAAGTTGGTCCCTGTATGGTGGATATCATACTCACACATAGCTATTCTGACATGCTTAAAGGTGTCCATGTCAGGAACAGTCCTTCCCACTGCCCCACAATGAAAATGCGGGAATGTACAAGTAAAATTTGTTTATTGGCCATACTGTGCTTTTATCTCAGCACAGATAAATGCTAAAATACTAAAAAGTTCTGAAAAGATTACAGGAACATTTGCATCATCCATTCCAGGTACAGTACCAATCAAGTGGTGACTACTACCCAACAGATGTCAGCAATGCTCCCTCGGGTGGTAGGGTTTCTGTGCCAGTTTTCACATCACTTCTTACAGAGAACTTATCACTAATTCAAGTGTCTTGAATTTTTATCATCCTGACAAGTGTAACCAGCATCTGTTTCAGTCTTAGGTTATGCTTGATGCATGTTCAAATGGCTATGGATTCGTAAGCAGGCACGTGTGAGGCTGTCCTTGAAGATTATGGTTTCCAGACAGTGTAGCTGAATTTTTACGAAATAATATGCAGGCTTTTTCCACCTCACTCTTTTGCCAATCCTGCTCAGTCTTGTGACTCTAAGGAGCAAAACTGCATAGCTCAGTGCTAACAGGGGCCCCAGTTTCAAATGCTCAAGAGCTGGTATGTCCAAAGCTGAGGTTTTGGTCTGGCCTATGAAAAGGGAGAGAAAACCATCTGTGAAATCTGGAGGCACATCAGGTTTGGCTTCTACCCCAGGATGCCACAGGCTCTCATAATCCTTTATGACTATCTGCAGGTTGGGCAAATAAATCCCTTCTCTGCACCTTTCCTCTGCTCACAGAGGTTTCCTGCGGCTTTGGAGCCCTCGGATCAATCCCGGAAAGCATGAACAGCAGGGTTTGATCCTCATTGCTTTAGAAAAATGTCCTTTTCTAACTTAAACTGGGGGAAGGAAGAACAGCCCCGTGAATGGGGCTTCTCCTGTGGGTACGCTGAAGACACGACTGTCGCTGGAAAATCACAGCGAAAGCCCCGTGTCGCCTCTCGCCCGGGCCGAGCCCCTCGGGCCGGGGCAGGCCGGCGGCGCCCGGCAGCCTTGGCGAGAGGCCGTCCCTCGCATTCCTGCCTCAGCAGGGAAGGGGAGAGAGCGGGGACCCTCCTCCTGCTCAGCTTCCCCGCCCTGGCCTTTGCTTCCAGCCAGCCCCGCAGCTGGGAGCCCCCGGGGAGCCGAGCCAAGGGACGGAGACTCCCCTGCAACCCCGCTGCTGAGCGGAGTGCAGGGCGGCACAGCCAGACAGCCAGACAGAGAGCAATTAAACCCTCCCCGGGCCAGCCCCTGACACTCCCTCCTGCATTTTCCAGTCTGTGGTTACGGCGCTCAAAGGGTTCCATTAAGTCACCAAGCTTTACATGTTCCTTAAAAAAAAGGGGGGGGTGGGGGGGGCTAGGCACAAGAGGTTTACATCTGAGGTTAAAAATAAAATCACCAGTAGACAAACGTAGACACATAAAAATCCTCTAACATAAACTCTCCATTTGTTTTCATGCAATGAATAATACAGGCCAGTAAATTAACCCTAGTGTCTCGAGCTTTTCTGCTTAGGCAAAGTTTCTTTATTAAAGGCAGAGCAGGCTAGCATGACACAGACATGAAGGCACATAAACGGGGCAGGAAGATCAGAGGGATCCATCTGCAATCAATTATTAGTGCAGCAGAGTGGGTAGGGAAGTGTGAATGAGGAGGCAACAGGCAGCTTCTCCTGATGTTCAGGGCAGGCTCAATAACCCCTCGAGCATTCCACCTACTTCTATTTCTAAATTAGAAGCATTTAAGGTCAATTAAGATGCTTAAAATGGCAAATCAGACAGGACGATCTGCAGATGGCCATCAAAATACCACTAACACAGTATGGCTGGAAAAGCAGCCACATAAGATGCTGCTTCAACATCACCTATTCCCTCTGGCTGAAGATGAAAATTAAGGATAACTGAGAGCTCAGTAAAAAAACCTCAAGAGAAACCAACGGCAATCTCAAAAGCTGATAGTATCAACACACTCGTGTAGTGCTCATCAGGGCAGTGGTTTTTACACAGCCTTACTAATAGAAGCTACACAGCTCTCCTATTGATTTGTATGAGTAAATGTTACTGGATTCCTGTAGGAAGGAAATAAACGCATCCTGGTTGTCTCTTCTACAATAATACACCCTCTGCCATTCACAGACACAGCAGGGACCCAAAGAGAAGGCACAAAAATAATTTCTCCACAAACCAACAAAATTAATGCAGAGCACCTTGTTACACAGATGCCAAACTGCATCATAATTTCCAATTGCTGCTGCTCAGTTTGATTCAGTAAAATTTTACATCTTCCCTTTGCAGATCTTGGAATGTAACTAGATTAATATTTGGCAAACTTCAGGTCTGGCCTGACCACACTGCCCAGAGTGATGACAAAAATTCCTGACAGACACAATGTACAAGGAGGGGGAGAACTCCAGCACAGGGAGGGAAGGGCTCATTCACTTCAGAGAGATACAAGCCTCGGCTGTTTCCTCTGGTCATTTCCTGTTGCAACAGCTCAATTGTTTCACAAATACAATGAAGCTCTGATCTACTTCAAACACTGTTTTGTCAGAAAATTTTCTGGCAATAAAAACAGAGTATATTCAAAGCAGCACACATATGAAGACCAGTTCATTAGAGAAGGTTTCCAAGCTCTGGCTTGGACAGAAACAAAATTCTCAATGAAGTTTTCCTCCTCGTTGTACAACTTCAGGAGATGTCCCTGTAGGGATGTTGTTCCTTCACATTCTGCTGTCTCAGTACAATCCCCACTTGCTCTGCAGGGACCATACTGGGCTGCCAGGCTCCTCCCCACCCAGACCACACTCCCTCACTTGGGCTGTCTCCGAGAGTCTGTGATTCAAGGCTGGTCTCCAGTACAGATATGAGAGGAACAGAGTCATTCTGTGAGCGTCCAGCATAGACAATCATGGATCACCATTAATTTGGTAAAACCAACTGCATCTTCATGTAACTTCATTATTAACTGAGTCACACAGCTCTGCTCCCAGTAACCTGTCTACTGCTCTCTTGCTGTCATACAACTCATAAAGCACTAGGATCCTCACTTTGCTCACCTCTCCTTTTGATAAATAGTGCTTCTCTAAGAATCATGGGAAAAAAACCCAGAAATGTTTGTAATAAGGTAAAAATGTCACTGGAATTCCCTCGTCTAGGAAGCTAAGAACTTAACTTGAAATCTGCCTTCCAGGCAGATACACTCTGCCCAAGAAAATCACCAGTAAAAGCACACTTTAGGGATGTAACAACCAGACCATACAAGGTATACAGAGACAATTTCTACCTGTGGGACAGCACCCATCTATCAGAACCAAGGATGCAGAATGGGCAGCTCAGCTTTCCGTAAGGTCAGGAAGGGCACTGCAGCAGGTCAGATCACACCCTCAATCCCTCTCTCATGTCACTATGTAGCAGCTGCATTTTGGTTTTGTCCACCCTTTCTATATATAGAGGCAATTGGACAAATTCAATCCTGCCACTCTGTTACTTTGCCCTGAGAAGCAGTGGAAATATGGTGAGCTAACAAAGGCATTCAGCGGAACCCTGCCAATAACCTTCAGTGCTGGCTGCCTGGAAGTGAATTGCATGGGAAAAGCAGGCAGGGTGGTGTTTCCAAAAGCACTCAGCAGTGGATTTGTCATGCTCAGGCAAGGGCTGGATGCAAAAGCCCAATGTTCAGATGGAAGAGGGCCAGAGATATTCACAGCTTCCCTGAAGAGCCCTGTCTAGTCAATATTCCACAGTAGGTGTATGGTATCTGCCTTGTTCTTTGAATCTTTTCCTTGGGGATTTGGAGGTGCAGAAAGGGGATTTGGATATGTTAGAAAGAAAAAATAAATAAGTAATGTTGTTTCTAGCTCAGTAGCTCTAGGGAAAATCTTGAAAATCTGCTGAAAATACTTTCTGATATTTTAAGACTCCCACAACTAAGTGGTCGGCATTCTGATGACCTTAAAGCCCAAGGACCAGAAACAAGCAAACAAAAAACCCATCCCCTGAACCTTTTTCTTTAGCAGTCCATGGATTTCTCTCTACTAGCAACAGAGCACCATAAGACTCACAAACACTGGTCCCAAAGCCAGTAGTTCATTGACTACAGCAACAAGTCAATCACTGCACCCAGTCTCACCAGAATTACCCACCAGTTCCAGGAATTCCTGTCCCCATGGACACAGGGCACTTAGAGGAACAGATCTGGGAACAGAAGAGGAGGCTACCTAACAAATAAACCAAGGGTTCAAATTCTTGGCATAAAATCTGCCCTTTCCTGGTGTTCCTCAAGGCATTTCACAACACAGCAGTTGCTGTAAGTGATACATAATCCTAGTACTTATGCAGACAGAATTAACTCAGAATTAAAGCAGTGAACTTGGTGCACCAGACTTAGAAATTAATTTTTCACCTAACAGCTAACTGGGAGGGGAACATAAACAGGCCAATTAACTCTTTCAGAGCTGCCAGACCAGGCAGAAAAACTTGCATTAATTCTCTTGTGAATTCCCTGCCCCTTGGCTCACTCTCCCCCAGACACAGGACACCATATCCATAGAAAGCTGGAAGATTCATGCAAAGGCTCAGACAGCAGACAACCAGGTTTCATGGTGCTTAGCAGGATCTGACGTACCACTGCCACTGCCAGAGCCAGCTCGGACACAACCTGTTTAGTGGGGTGTCTGCTTACCAAGAGCTGCCCAGATTTAAAAGGGGTCACACAACAGAAGCCACCAGAAATATGAGTGTGATTCCTCCCACATAGAAAATTAAAAAAAAAAAAAAAAAAAAAGGAGATTGAGGTCATTTAACTAATCATATTTAAAACACCATCTGACAAGGACTAGATTGATTTTGGATTCTTTTAGACCTCGTGTAAATCTTTCTTCTCTTGCCTCCAGCTTTGCTTCTGGTTGTCACTTGTTTACACAGCCAGCACCATGTCACAGTGGGTATGGGGTCCCAATCTCCCCAGCTCAGGTAAGGACAAACCACTACATTCTCAAGGCATTTCCCAGTTCTGGTTAGCACGAGCAAGAAATGCACTGTTGGAGTCCTGTCCTCAGCAACAGAAATGCAGAGATGTGAGTGCAGACCACTTATTAGGCAAGGCAAATTAACAATTCCACATTAATACAGTGCTCAGCAAATCTGTTTATAGGGATTATGAATCCCATTAATCTCATCCCTATGGCAGTCTCACTGTTTTGTTTATGGGCATGTTTAATACAAAAAGCTCCTTAAGAAAGCTTCACCAGCCATCCTACCAACTGTTCACATCTGAGCATCAGCAGCTTCTTTGTTGTCTGTGTGCAGTGAGGCAGGGAAGGGACATGAATGGCTCTGGGAAATTGCCTTGGGTGACCCAGCTATAGTTAATTTTAACTCTGAGACAGCCAGAAATCACATTCACGCACATACACACATCTCTCTCTTGATTTAAAAGCACTTTCAGGATTGACAGCTGTCTCAGCTTTTCGACACGTTTGATCTTTTTTCCATCTAACCCATTTCCCTGAAGCCCTATTTTATTTTTTGGCAGCTCATTTCTCCTCACCGCAGATAACACTGGAGTCCTTTTTGTTTGCATGCTCCTGAAGGTGCCTCCTTGGCTCAGGCATTGACAGCTACACACCCAAACCCAGCATGTTTTATGCCACCAAGCTCCAGATTCCCATGGGAATCTCAGCTAGACAGAGATGAGGGGCTGTCCTTGTCAGTCTGGGAGGGAAGGCATGGTGAGGATTTAACCCAAAGAGGTTCACTCAGAAATCCAGTTCTTGGCTTGCCTGTACAACTGGGTCTGCTGGTGGCACTATGTGAAATCTGCCTGTTTTCTTCCCACCCATTGGTAGACATCCCTCCCAAAAGCACTGATTCCTATTCTTGTTGTCCCAATCACCTCTGTCCACTACCCCTCTTTGCTCCTAAAAGCCCTGTACACAACAGCTTCTTGCCTGCTCAGTGACCATCAGCAAATTCTTACAACACAGTCATGCCAACAAAGACAGAAAGCCAGTTAACCTTTAACCAGCTTCCCCTAGACAGGCTTCTTTCACCTGGATCTCAAGCTGGAAGGCAATTTGTGACACGCAGGGCCAAAACAAATAGATGGGGCACAAAGA
This sequence comes from Picathartes gymnocephalus, assembly GCA_013390045.1. Lineage (NCBI taxonomy): Eukaryota > Metazoa > Chordata > Aves > Passeriformes > Picathartidae > Picathartes > Picathartes gymnocephalus. Next base: position 21,876 of record WEKY01056107.1, read on the forward strand.
ACCATCTGGGCTGAGCTCCTCTCTCTCCCTGATCAAACACATCCACACCTGCTACTGCAGTCACAAACAGGGCCTGGCATTTTGCTTCAAAATATGGCCTCCAAAAGAGGAAAGGTGTGGGGAAAATTCAAATAGAGAAACCAATAACCCCCATTCCCAGCCCAACAGATGCATATTGGGAAGAATTATTTAATGAGGTAAGCACAAAGCAAGAGTCAGGAACTGCTGGGCAGGGACTGAAGTGTCCCTTCACTGCCCATTTCAAGGCAGGGTATTGCCATGCCTCAATCAAAGAACCGCTATGATAAAGTCACCACATTAAACAGTAATTAAATCATTTGAATGAGCAGGTATCAAGGTGCCTTTAGAGACTATAAGGCACCAAGATACAAGGGAGAATTCGTGCCGGGCTCCCCTATGCATGCAGTCAAAGCTTGCTTTTTCCTCCCCCACGTTTTCCTCTTAACACACAAATATTTATTTTCTTTCATCGTAACAGTCATTTTTTCCTCTCAAACAAAGACACCAACACTGATGACAAGTGGATGCAGCCAGTAAACAGAAGCCATTCAGAAGTTTCAGTGCATTCTGTAGGGGTTTATAAAAAAACAAAACTTGCAAAGGAAATGAAGTCTTGCTCTAAATACAGAGGAAGGCAGTGCACAGAATATAAAGCATTGGAATGGAAGATTCTTATAGCAGCAAGGAAAAAATTACCCTGAAGGAAAAAAGTGTTCTTGGCTCTAGACAAAACCGAAATATACCATTAGTTTACTCCTGTATTCGCCCACTCTTTCCTGCAACAGATTCAGAACTCACTTTATCCTCCCTGACAATGTAACTGCATAAACATCCCAGGTCTTGTGTGAAATCCTAAAGAGCTGTGGAACTAAAGTTCATAAAGTCCCAGTTCATACAATTTGCCTTATTACATGAGCATAGACTTCCCTCTGACTTTCTTTTGTGCTATTTGGTTTGGGTTTCTTTTCTTTTTATTCATTTTTTGGGGTTTGTTGGGGACTTTCTCCATTTTGTTTTGTTAGGGAATCACAATAAAGAGATGTCAAGATGAGAGAAGGCCAGAGAGCAAGGGGGGAAAAAAAACCTGACAAATACAATACTTTAAAATAGTAATTTCAAGGAAGAGTTTGCTGATCTCAGAGATGGAAGAAGTAAAGTAACACACAGTGTGGCTAATGACTGGAAATGAGAAAAATACACTGAGTCTAGATGAATCCCAGCTATGGATGATCAAAAATATGTGAAGTAATTCTGAAGCAACAGGCATAAGTCAGTGGTGAATACCCCACCATTCAAAAACTTAAAATCAGAGAATGCTATTCACAAAGGATATGCTGTAGCTCATCCAGCAGTTATGGCATTAAGGACAGAGTGGAGCTTTACAGGGCTGTGTTATATTTGGAGGAGCTTGGATCTGATGAACATAAACATTTCAGGCTGGAAGAGATGACAGATAAGATCCCTCTGAAAACCAAGTTGATTTAGCTGCAATACACTACTTACCACCAAATCATTCTGAACATTAACTTGCAATTGCAATCTTTCTTATAGTCCTTTATCCAACAGAATTACAATTATAAATTATACACTGAATACAGTTGTAAATAGAAACTGATTTTCTAAGTGTAGGCCAAAAAACCCCCACTGCTTTAACTGATTCATGGTAATTTTCTTAATAAGTGGCCCTTCCTAAGCTCTTGTAACTGGGAAATACATTTCAGTGAGAGACAGCCCAGAGAAGACTAATATTCTAGTAACACATCCAGCAGTACACATATAAAGCACAACATTGTCAAGGCGTTGGACAGCCAGATCTTCGTGAGGCTAGATCTATGGGAGTTGATATTAGAGATGACAGAAGCCTTAGAGTAACCAGATTAGAAGGAAAAGAAATAAAAATAGCAGGAGAGAGTCATAAACATCAAATCTAAGCAACTCACCTGAAAGGGAGCCTTTCCTGTTAGACATTGATAAATGATGGTTCCTATACTCCAGAGGTCAGCTTTGGCATCATAGTGTTGTGACATAATGACTTCTGGTGCCTTTTGGAAGAGAGAAGGGAAATTTCTTTTACAAGAAGAAGTAGTTTGGTTTGGGGTTTTTTTTAAGCAACTCCAAGAAAGAGAAGTCACTATTATGCTTTAAAATCTCTTGAGCTAGATTCCCCAATAACCATGAAAGATTTACTCCCTGTAAGACTGTAACACTATATTGAAAGGGCCACTTCCCTATTTAAGTGAGGGAAGCAAAGACTTTCATTCAGAAGATAAAAATACATCCTAGTATTGTGCATTTTGGGCAAACTCAGTACTTCCCCTTCTCCCAGTGTACCATTTTCTGCTGAATCCACCAGAAGAAGCTTCAGTGAAATCACAAACAGAGCTTCTCAACCAAGGCAAGAAACAGGATCAAGAGCAGCAAAGGCTCCCACTGCACAGGTAAACTCCAGCCTCCTGAGCTGCACCACTGTGCTTCCCTCCTTTGGTCCAAGATGGCAGCACATCAATTAAGCTCCAGGGCCTGGTGCCAAGGTCACACTTTGGGTTCAAAGGCAGTGTTCCAGTCCAACAGCTTGAGCCCTGCTGTGCCTCAGACTCTGGTTTCTAATCCCATACTGTGCCCTCAGCTGCTCCCTCCCAGGCTTGTTCCAGAAGCCGGAGACAGTGCAAGCCCCCAGAGCCCCTGGCTCAGCAGGCAGAGCCTCAGGAGTAGCAGCAGAGGAGGGACAGGAGGGCAGGCTGGCTAATCCCACGTGTTTGTAACGACAGATTTCATTGCTGTGCTGCCAGCATGGAACAGGATCAATTTTTTTAGCTCTGTTAGAAGTAAACGCCACACGTAATGGAAAAAAAAATGCCATCAAGTAAATTGTCGAGATGAGCTCAGTCTGTCCCTAAGAGAAGCAGGCATGACACCAAACAAAGCCAAAGCAGCAGGAAAAGAACTGCACAAGGAGGTTTTTAGTCTTCTATGGCATGGATCATGCTGGGGTTCAGACAGAAAACTCCTTCTGGTAGAGGTAAAATACCTTTCTGTTTTTAAAAGAGCAAAATGAAACAAAGCAGCAATCAGCTGTGAGCTAAAGCAGGGAATAAAGTCCCGCCTTGCCAGCAGATGTTCCCAGGGCTCCTGCACAAGACCCACAATAGCAGTAAGGACAGACTTCAAAACACTCCATAAATTCCAACTGAACCCTCCCTTCTCATCTTCCTTCAAATCCATCAATAAACAGAGAACAATATGAAACACTGAGATTTCTTGTAACATCCAGCATTGTTTAAAATAAGAATAAAAAACAAACAAAAAATATCATCACAAGTTTCCTCCAGCCCTTTTAGAAAATAACCTGGGTGTTTTCAATTACTTTCACAAGAGACTTCGAAAGAAAAAGTATCACTAAAAATAGACAATTCAGGAAACTCTCACAGGAGAGGAGAGTTACATCATCTTCACATATAGCAGAGTTCAATAAACATCAGGCTTCAAAAAAAGGGAGAGAGAGGAAGTCTGTTTTGCTTGAGTTAGTACTGTGGAACTACCAAATGCACGACGCCTGTGCAGTGCAGCACAGTCCAGCTTAACTCTGCCCAAAGACTACAGATAAAAAACTTAAGAGTGGATTAGACTGTGTTTGAAATGAGGTGCCTTTTACCACAGGGCACCTGTAAAAACTTCAACCTAAATTGACTCACATCATCTTTCTACTTTGAGCTCAGACACCCACATTCCCAGGAAATATTACAAGTCTGGCTTTGACATTTTTATTTCTGTCTAGTTTTCTCATTTTTCCTTTCACTGACTTCATGTGACACTGAGACCTTGACTGCTGCCATGAGCATAAATAAGAGAGCACCTCATCACAACCTGATCCCAGAGTGAAAAGTACAAAGAAGGCAAAAGGGATCAGTTTGGTTTCTTATACACATCTGTTTCACAGTCTAAGCAGTCATCCTGGGAACATGATTTATCCACATTTCACCTGGAAGTTACATGACAACACAGGCACCTGCTGTCTGACATTACCAGCAGCCAGAACCTTAGAAATCTCCCTGTGTAACAGCTGGTTTCTGGCAAGTAAATAAAATTTCACCACTGGGGGAAAGACTAGAGAAAAATAAAGCCTTGCTTTTAGGGGGCAAAGCAAGAACAAAACAGAAAATCCTCTAGGAAAATCACACTTACCATGTACATTGGTGAACCACACAATGTTGCTGCCATCATATTGTTCTGCAGGTATCGGGCAAACCCAAAATCAGCTACAAAGAGAAAGAGAGGTAGATCAGGAGCAGACAACAGTTCTAGAGAACCTGCACCTTCTCCAGCTGATTCTTCCTACTTTACCTTCACTTCCCATCCATCTTTGCAGCCTCTATCCCATCTTAGCAAGACTTTGACAGCTCTTCTTGAGCAGCAGCATCCTTGTGCTAGTTATTAATGCACAGTACAGACACTGGAAAAGGACAGACCAAGCCCCAACAGTATTCAGATGAACGAATTCCCATCCCTCTTTCAGGGATCAGTACCCATTTGCTGGCACTCTGAAATATCAGCTGGGAAGGCTCTCCTAACTTCAGTGAGAGTGTTCTAGTTCATAACCAGCCAGTTTATCTGCTGCTACCTCAGCCTTTCATTTGGGGAACTGAAAGTTCCCCTCCATTGAAAAGGCTGTAATATGAAACACATCCAAGAGGAACCACTACTCAGCACTACCCACATTTCTAGACCAGCCCTACCAAAATGAGTCTTGTTCTGTTCCTTCAGAAGGGTACCAACAGTGCTATCACCAGCATTAGGACAGAAAACTGAGCCACAGTTCACTTAGCAGGTAGAAGGGCCAGGAACAAGGAACACTAAGAGGAATTACCTCTACAGGTTACTCAGCATCTGATCATATGACACTGAGGTGTTCTCTCAAGGTTACCAGATGTTTCAAGCTAGTACATTGACACAGCTGTTTACACTGTCATCTGTCACTAATTAAGTGGTACAGCCAGATTCTCCCTGGACCATGTAGTCCTCAGGGAGCACAGGAGGATTGCAGGTTACATCACACCTCAGAGCAGCTGTGCCCACAGCCCTCCTGCCTGGGTTTGCAGCTCCCACTCCCTTCCTCACAGATAATAATTCTGTGTTTGACAAAAGAAAAAAAACCAAAACAAAAAACACATCAAAACGCTTGTCAAACTATCAGCAACATTTCAAACTTTTCCACTGGACCTCATTTCCCAGCTGAAAGAAAGCACTAACACTTTCTCCACAGCACAATGTTAAGGTGAGGAACAGTTTTACCTTAATGGTGTCAGCTTCAGCTCTGAGTTTTAAGGTAACTAAAAGCCCATGTGTGAGGGTGATATCATCTTATTTTTGAGGGACTGCAGGGAATATGTGTGCTCTGTAACTGGATTTCTGGAGCACTCCTCCCAGCTACTGGTCCAGCTGTACCACTTTTGCCTGATGTGCAGAATGTGAATTTTTCAAGATGCAGCTGAGAAGCCTGTCTCTGGTTCAGACTGCAAAAACTCCCACTTTTGGGTCTGCCTGACAACCCACTGCACTCTCTGAGGCCGGCCAGGAGAGCAACTAGTGTCTGGTCTTCAGACGACAACATTTAACCTCAATACTGTTAAAAGCTGAAGACAAAAGTCACAACTTCTGCTTATTTCTTAGTAAGCCTGGAGATTACAAGCCAATTAGGGTAGGCTGGTGTTTGTTTTTACTGAGGGAGGCACCATTCAACTGGGAGCAGAGCAAGGCCTGCCCAATTCCTTTGTGTTAAATCTGTGTCCTGGCAGATTTTGCTCCTACTGCTTGGAGGCAGCTGAAGGCCACATTTAGCAGAGGAACTAAGCATGAAAAACATTAGGGTATTTAAAAAATAAGTGTAGTAATGGTTTTCTCCTCCTAGACAGTTCCCCAAAGAAAGACTGAGGTTTCACCAAACTCCTGAGTGCTCAGGGTGATGTTTGTAGGGGGGTCTTACCGATCTTTATGCGAATGTTGTTGGGATTTGATTTCCTGCCTCCAGCATAGGAAAGGAGGATATTCTGTGGCTTCAAGTCCCGATGGATGATGCCCTTGCTGTGCAGCATTTTCATGGCACCTGCTATCTGCTGGAGAAAGAGCCTGATGGTGTCTTCACTAAGTGTCCGCATAGCTGGGAAGGAGGAAAGAAAAATAACCACAGATGAAAAACTTACAATGCCAGTTCTCTGAGGAGCCCAGAGGGCAGAGTCTCACAGCAATTAGCTGTAATTTGCCATTTTATTCCCACATATGATGTCTTTTCCGCATATACCATTTCTGAATGATTCCTACAGGCAACAAGGGAGAGCATTTGCATTCCTAGCTTATTCTGTGGTCAGGGCTGTTTTGAGCCCCAAGTCTCTCATGGTGAACTCAGGCCAGCACTGGGTGTTGAATCTGGGCTACTAACTGTGTCCAAAAGTGACATCTGCTGAGGTTTAGGGCTTCCCTCAGCAAGAGCTGCCAGGAAGATCCAGGCAAGGCTGTGACTGTCTGTGAGCTATGGTCAACAGCAGCTGGATACCCAAGATCAGAGTTTTATCACAAAGACTAGGTCTAAGGGTGGAGCTAAGAAGAAAGGCAATTAGGATTAGGATTTACACCTGCAAGAGTCATTAAGGCTTATGCTGGGCCTGGGAAGGGTTGATAGGTTAAATTCACAGTAGGTTAGGGCACAGGGCCAGCAGGGATCTGTACCTTTGGGGTATGAATCCAAGTCTAGGCCTAACTCTTGTGTATTATCACCCAACCAAACCAGAATTCTAATCCCAAACCCAGTGTTTGGATGAACCACTGTCCAGTACTTAAAAACAGACCCTGCCAAATGACCCCTGCAAAGCATCGCCTGACACCCTTCACCCCACATCCACAGATACAGCAAGAATGTCTCAAAATGCTTTCACAAGCCAAGTTTTTTGAAATAATATATTAGTGATCAAAATCTGCAAATATAAAAGCTCTGAAGTGGCCTCTCCTGAGATACAGGCTTCCCAGGGACTGTGGTGTGAAAATAAATATTGAAGGGATTAAAATAATTTTCAACTGGCTCTTCTAATGAGAGCAACACGACATCAGCTCTCGTTATTTTAAGAACTATACATATGAAACTCTTGCCAAAGCTGGGAACAGCCTGCTGAACAAACCCCAGGATCAACAGTACTAGCAGCCTGCCTCCTTGTCAGTCACTGAGCAAATGAGGCTTCAAGACAGCACCATTCCACTTGAATAAAATAATTTCTTTTGTAAAAGGTCCCTGTAAATTACTTGGGACTTCATTAGAATTTTTCCAGCTGTTCTCTAGTAAGAAATTAAAACAGGCTGGCAGGAGCTTCAAAACACCACTCTACCCAGTCAGCTAGAAGGGAGGAATCCTTATGAAAATACAGCTGAGGTTATGCACAGCTTTAACACAACACAGGAAATTAAAAATCTAACTTTTAAAATATGTGGATGGGAAGCAGCAAGGGACACAGATAAGTTAAGCAGTGCTTGGAACAGAAAATAAACTCCCACCACTCCCAAGCCTCACTGTTGTAGGAGGCACAAGCACAGCTAAAGTGTCCCCATGGCTATCAGGTGGTCCTGGACTCGTAACACGTGAGAGCAGAGCACATGTATATAGAGTTTCTCTCCCCTTACTGAGCCTTTTTCCTCATGAACTGGCACTCAGCTGGAGTTCACGAGACTCCTCTCCCAGAAGGGGAGAGCCTGTGGAGGTATTTTAAGGATATTAAGAGGCAGCTCAGATGCAAGACTTCAAAACACACTTGCATCTTCTGAAGAAAGCACTGCCTCATCTTTAACAAAGCTTTCCCCAACCTCCTGCTGAAATATCTCAGTGTACTCAGTCCCATAACATTTTCTGTCTATTAAAAGTCCAACATCGCTTAGCTGTGCTCAATATTCTCTCCAACAAAAGGGCTCTGCAGTATTTCTGCAATTTACACTCAAGGAAATCTATTGGGGAATGGTTAAAACACCATCTTTAAACAAAACAGCAGGAACTCAAAATTTTTTTCCCCAATTCAGCTCAGGCCCAGGAAAGGACAGGCTGATCACCCTCCCCCAAACATGAAGCAAGACTTGAAATTTGGTAATTCTTATTATTAAGGCATCAGGCAATTATCACCTCCTGGCTAAATACACTCTGCCTCTAGCAGAGGAACTGTGGAGAGCCTTGTCCTGACCTGCAGTCCCAAGAGTTTGCCATGGCTTTAAGGCATTACCCTCTCCTTTAGATAATTTGGTGGCTATAAGGCTAACACAGCACCAGCCACCAGCCCTCAGCAAACCAGCTGAGCCTCCCTAATGTGAATTCTAACTCTTTATAATACTGAAAACAACAACACTGCTACCAAGATCAGAAAAATCCATTCATCCACAGAAAACAGGGCTTCTGAACTACCTGTTTCTGCAGAATTTAAGCTTTTCCACTTCACAGAAGTCTGTACAAAGTTCTCAGCCCTGTGAAAGAACTGCTTTCCTGGCACAGAATATCTGAACTGGTGTCTTGATCCTGATATTCCCCCAGTGCAACTGCAGTAGCAGAGTGGAGCTACCATGCTGCAGTGCAGCAAAATCAGACAGACGTCTCTGGATCCTCTGGCAGCATTAAATCTCACAAATCTAGGTAGGAAGGCAGGGCTGGGAAATCGAGGCTCTGCCCTCAGGAATGGACAAGGGATAGTCAGTTCCTTGGGGAGGGTAGGGGCAATACCCTTTTACCTCCCTCCATTAACAAACGGGCTCTAACACTGGAAAACAAAACTCCTTATCTCTCATACTCAGCCCATCAGTCTACTGTGTGACAGCAGCAATCTGCAACTGAAGGACAGAAACATAAATATAACTGACATTTTCAATAACTTCAGGATATTGGACGGCAAAAGCTCTCTCAGACCAGCTACCAACAGCACAGGGAAGGAGAAGATACAGAAAACTCATTCAATATAGGTGCCATCAAAAAAAAAAAACCCAGAAAAACCCAAGCAAGCGAAGAACAAAACAAAGCTCTTCCTTTGCTACATCCCAAACAGGGAACTTGTAAGTCTGTCCCTGTAAAAAGGGGATATCTCATCTTCACCAGAAAACTGCTGGCAAAATACTAATCTTGCATTAATGTCTGGGCATCCTTGTGGACATCTGTGGTGAGCAATACATTCTTGCAGAGGATGCTGTTTCACAAGCCCTACTTTGCCATTACTGAGAAGCAATAAGATCCCTGTGTTTATTTTCATGGGCTCCACTTCAGTGATGAGGCACTCTGCTTACTGCCTTGGGCTGCTCAGGTCAGTAGATCAGAGAAAATACTTACTCTGGGTCACTGTGGGGCCCACATGCCTTGAGCTCTTAAAGCAGAGAAAAAGGATGATGCCACCTAAGAAATACCCTGGTCAGCCTGTTCTAAAAAGTTCAACCTGCAAGAGGCTGCCAGATAAACTGCAAAAAACAGCCCTTGTCAGCTGATCCAAGAGTAGATATACTGGAGTACACCCAGTGACGTTATATTACAACGCCATTTTGGAAAAGTTATTTAGGAAAAAGAACATCTCCTCTTACCCACAGGTGTCACAAGTATCTCTAACATGGGCCCAGTCCAAGTCACACTGAAGTCTGAGAGCAAGCTGACTTGTTTGGGGCCTGGCTTGTACCTACCCCACTGCTACCCACGCAGAGCACAGACAGTGACACTCCTGTAATCTTCTGTACAAGTCAGAAGACTTATTCCACATCTGTGATAGGACTAGACCTTCTTAATTACCTGGCTGTAGAGGGAGAAAAGGTACAGAGCAATCCTTCACACCTCTGGTTTGCAACAGGGGCCCTGCACCACTTGGGATGGACTAGAAAGATCAAAGCTCCCTGCATGTGTCATGGTCAAACCAAGAAATTCCCTGTTATGGTATGAAAGCAACAGCTTTAAGAAAGGTCACAAATATGCTCTCATGAAAGGTCCATAACAGCCTGTGCCAATGTCAACTCACAGAATTTAAGAATGAATTTCAGACCAGCCTGCTCTGACCTCCTGAGTACCTGAGGACACAGAATTCCAGTTATTCCTGTACAGAAGCTGGTCACTTCTGTAACACTTCCCACAGCTCTACCATGCACAGCAGAGACCTGCCACTCTCAGCTCAACACATGATGGCCTCCAGTGAAAGCAACATCCAAAGACCTCCCAGAAGGGAAATTGCATTGTACCACTAAAGAGACACCACCACCACACAGCAGCTGAGCAGAACACACACAGCCTTGGGTTGTACCACAGAGATGGATGGGGCTGCCCAACACCATAACCCAGTCGAGGTGCACTGCAACGTGCACCTACACACGTCCTCCAGTCATGAAGACAAGGAGAATTAGAGTGCCTTTGGATTCAACATGGAATTACCATATTGCCTAATGCCTGTAATTAGAGGGCAGAAGGAACCTGGAAGCTTACAAGCAACTCATTCAATAAGAACCAGGGGATTTGCATGCTCTGCTTGCTTAAGTGTTACAGGAACTATCAGCACAAATGTCTGACTGAGGAGCCAGTGGGAAAGTAGATGTTGCAATTAAACACCATCACACCATTATCAAAATAACTGAAGCAGCACCATAACCACTCAATACAGATGAGCCTCCTGAGTACCAGTCAAATACTGAAGAAATCTAAGTTTTCAGTGAAAAATCATTCCTGTCAAAAGCAGCTGGGGTACCTCCAGAAGCTGGAAGAGGAGATTCCCCAAAGGAGCATGTAGTGGGATGCAGAAAGCTAGGCTCTGGGATCTGGAAGTGATGGAAGTAACTAAACCTTCTTGTGGAGTCCCTTATTGACTCCTCCCTGCAGAAATCAGTGCCTGCTGGGTTCTCTTCACAGGCAACCAGCATAGAAGTGCTAAGAGTTAAAATAAAACTAAGCACCAACTTCCCAGTCACAATAATCTTTACAGCTGCCAAACCAAAATATTTTATTGGTAAAAATAGAGCTAAAGGTTAACTTTCTCAAATGAACTCAGGCAAAGAAGAACCCACTCTTGCACCAGGTAACACATATACCAAACCAAACTGAGGTAAAACTGAATTTTATTTTATTATTTATCATCACTTTCTCAAACTAGTCACCAACTTCCTGAATAATTTCAATTGATAAGCCAGGAAATGAGCTGTATTAACAGCCTAATTGCATGCTTCACTTTTTTTTTCTTGAGTTTTTTTTAGGGGGGAGGGTGGCAGAAGAGAAAAGACAACAATGTACACACAAAAGTAGTAGTACAGACCAAAAGATTTCCTATAAATCCTTCTTTCTTTCATTTATTTCTATAATTTCTTGTTTACACACAGAAGTTTGCCAATGAGAGTGCACAGCCCAGTGCTTTAAGATCAACGTTCACTTCATGTACATGAAAGCTAAAAAATTTAGCTTTCAAAGCCCATGTACTGGTAAAACTCAAGTTTTACTATTTTTAAAAGCATTTGATTTATAGAATTTGCATTTTCATTCAGAAAGAAAAAGAAGGTACCAAATACAAAACCATCCTCCACTAGTGTTCATAAGAGCATTCTGCCACCACTAAAGATGCTCCTTTTAGAGCACAGCAATACGCAACAGATGCAAAACACATATCTAAGACAGCACACTAAACCTGCATTTTATAAAACAAACGCCTGTCACTTCTATCTCACCCACACTTTAAACAAACAAAACACATGAAAGGCAGAATATTCTTTTTCCTTCAAGTACTAAACCCTTTCTGAAAATTCAAGTCCACAAATATAATTCATTACCCTTTGGAAGAGTGTGACATGCTAGCATCAAGCCGCAAATTATCATTCTAGGGATATCAACACTAACTATAGGGCAAATGTAAATTTATCTTTTAGTCCTTCAATTTTTGCCATTTCCAGGCATCACATATCTCAATAAGGAGCCTTAAGTATTATCCAGCTGCCTAGCTTTTAATTTGAACAACGTGAATGAACTTTGTTTAACCGTAACCCAGAGCCACGCATGAAATGACATTAAAATTGTCTCTTCACATTTAGTAATCTTCTAGTTAACATGCAAAACAACCAGAAACTTACTTGAAGAGAAACAAAATCAGTCAGGAAGAAAAAAAAAAATACAGCTGGATGACCTGCAAAGCATATTTCATTTGGCTTGATGGCAAAGACACCCCTGAAGCTCCCCAAAAGGTTCTTCAAGGCACCACGGTCCCAGATACCTGTGCTATACTCTCCAGAAGACCCCAAAGTCACTGAGTTTTGTCACCCTCACAGCAATAGTGGCTACACCACAGCCATCCGCAATATGCTGAAATAGGAAATATGCTCTGCCCTAGATGTGGCAACACCTTAGGGGTAAACTTAGAGAAAATATTTTCATCCAACACTACAGAACTGCAAGGCTTCAGTATAAATAGCTTTTTGCCAGTCTGCCACCAAGAAAAGACAAACCGTGTCCCTAGCAGTGTTGAAATGTGTTTAACCTGTAATGCCATTCTAACTAAAATATATAACTACTGACAACAGTCACTACTGACCTACATAGAAAGGACTACAAGAGCAGCTTTTATTGTCACAGATTCTCAGTTTTCAAATGATTACAAAGGATGAACCTCACAGAGGATATTCTCCATACTGCTGTACTTACTGTGAAGGTAGTCTGCCAGGTCACCACCATTACAGTACTGCAAACAGAACAGAAAGCTCAGTTGATACAGGGCAAATCAAAGATTAAAAAGAAAAACAGTAAACTTGAGTAGGATGGCAGGCTTATCACACTATTTAAACATAAATAATCACACATGTCAAAATACATATTCAGAAGTTGGCAGGGAAAACCCCATTCCTGAGGGTTCCTCTCCTGTCCTATTTCCCCTAAATGTTATGTTGCATTATACACTAGCATTAACCAGCTTTTATGCACATCCATGTTCAAGCACATCAGAGAGAAAGGTAAAACCAGAACAAAGCAGAGGGGAGTCACCACGGGAGACACCACCAGAAAGCTGTTTGAGGAAAGCTTGGGAGTGGACATGGCTGAAAACTGAAACTCCTCACATCAATATTCCACATCATTAAGAAAAGTTAACACAACCTAGGAGTGAGAACTGCAGAGGAAGGGAAACATTCCAAGGCTCTCCAGGTAAGCTGTGTCCAGAACATTCTCTCTGGTGTATGCCTGCAACACACACTCTGCTGTGGCACCCCTCCGACCCCTGAGGTTCAGTGTCTGACTGCTTAAGCCTGTGCCTGCACGACCTTCTGAGAGCAGCAAGATGAAAAATCCCCTGGCTGCTCTCTGCAACCACACCCTCCAAGGCCTAAACTGCAGATTAAATTAGCAAAACCTCACAGGTGAGACTGCCAGCAGAAAGCACCTCTTGTGAAACACGCTTGTCTGATTAAAACCAGTTAAAAAAATGAAAGAGAAAGAGGGAGGGAAAGGAAGTAAAAAAAAAAGAAAAAGATACACTTACCTCCATAACCAAGTAGACAGAGTTTGCCAGCTCCTGGGGAAATAGAAAATGGAGAAATAAGGGATTTATGTACTGAAATATTTCAGACACTTAATTGCCGTATTTCTTTTAAACGGATATTCTGCTATGAGTCAGACTGAAGAAAGGGTAAAAACATTACAGGTTAATTCCTGGAAGACTGCTCGCTTTGAAAATGCCAGGTTTTTAGGCATATTATTGCTTTGTGAGTGTGCATGTGTTTAACCAAGCTGATCTCCTGTATTGTGGCTTGAGTCTCCATGTCCTTTCGAGCTCCAGGGATTAACAGTGGCACGCAACACAGATGCTGGCACACTGCTATCTTAGAGCCTTAATCATTTCCACATTTAACTTGGCCCTTTATAGCAGCTGTGCCCACATGAGCAGCACTAGGCCGAACAGAAAGATAAGAGCAGCACAACTTCAGGGACTTGCAATTCAACCCTGTGGATGAAAAGTGCCCAAGAGACTCATCTTCCATTGGAGGGCAAAAAGGCAAGATCTCAGACAGAAAATGTAACAGTTGCCAACTGAGTTTTCTACGTGCCTTAACAGTGCCATTATGAGGTGGCTAAAGCTTTCTGGATTGTTACAGAGGTCAACACCAGCAAAGTCCAGGCCAAATGCTCATCTTCCTAAGTTCACTACAGGTGCTCCACTGTGATGCTCTTACCATCTTGGGAGTTCACCTCCTGCCTTAGCTGACCCTCTCCCCAGGCCTTGGGAAACACGTATATATCCATGGTACAAGCACAGGATAGTGCAAAGATGAGTCCCACAAAAATACAGCACCACAGAACCAGAAGAGGAACCTTGGTGGCTGTCCAGCACGGGTGACACCAGCAGCTGCCTGGCATGTATCCAGCAAAGCCACCAAACCACTGCCAAAGGACATGAAAACAGCCAAATATTTCAACCCTGGGTAGGCCCAGGAGGCCAAATGACTAAATCCTGTTGTTGAAACAGAAGTCAGACAGAAGTAAACCTACTATATAAAATCTGTAAGCTAGAAGTCACTCCTAAACACCTGTAAGGTAGAAGTCACTCCTAAACTCAAGGCACAGCTGGGGACACTCACAGGCAGCAGCTGGCTGGGCTGCCTGGGTGAGTGGAGAAGTCCTGAAAGCAGAGGCAGAGCACGAGATTCCATTTCCAGGACTCCAGAGCAGCATGACTTTACTCACAGGCTGTTTAGATACTCTCATGCCTGACTCCTAACCCAAATCATTTCAAAACCCCCAGCATCCACCCTACAGCTGTTTAGTTTCCAAGCACTGTCTGCCTTCACCCTGCTCTGCCTACAGGACTCTGCCTCCCATTAAGCTTGTATCAAATTCCATGCCTTTGTCAATGCCTGGAGTCCTTAGCACCTCTTGCTTTCTCTTATACCCTGTTTTAATCTCACAACATGAAATCTGGGTTTCCAGATGTTTGCTGAAGACTGGTTGGAGGAAGAGAGGGGGAGAGGAGGAAGATTAATTATCTGTGACTTAAGAGACTCGGCCACAACTGCAGGGGAACTGGCCACCTTCCCTGGAGGGGCTCAAGTGTCCACCAGAGCCTGGGGCCACCCTCGATTCTTACAGCTCCTCTCACTGCCAAGCCCAGCCGATTCCCTCGTTTGTTTAGAAAGCAATTTTCTTTGATGCTTCAAGAAAGTGTTTGTTGCACTTCCTTGCATGACAAACACTTCTTTAAACAGGCTTTTTCAACCTCTGCATTTGAAAGTGGCACACATTAAGTCATCCAATTTCATACAAACATTGGATAAAGTGGGAAACCAGTCTGTGGTTAAAAGCACCAGCCCAGGGAAGGAGTGCAAGAAGAAAACCCCAAGCATCATCACAAGCTTTACACATGACAAAGCACTGAGGGAGAAATCTCAGGAGCATTCAAAGCACACCAGCTCCTGCTGTGCTGAGCAGGAACAGCAGAAAGCCAAGGCTGATAAAAGTCACCCAGTACTTTCACTTCTACAGGAACTCCAGCCCCAGATGTACCAGGAAATACGAGATACACCAGAAGTGCAATGCAGCTGCTCAGGGAGCCCACTGCAGGGCAACTGCTGGGCACACAGGAAGCGTCTGAAGTGGTTTTTGCAGCCCAGAAAAAGTTCATCACTGCCACAGAAACAGTTTTCATAGACACTTCTTGGCTAAACGTGCTGTGATCACTGCAGCTCAGTAACTCTGCACTTTAACATGTATAGTGCCAGCAGGGTTTGAGGAAGCTCAGTATATTATTACCTATAAACGAAGAGGAACCAGAGCTTACACAAACCAAGTCCAGAAGATATTTGTAATAATTTATTAGCCAACAGCTAAAGTACACTGTGCAGTTTGGTTGTTTTTCCACTCTATGTTATTTAAAGACTCTGCAAACAAACACCACCAAACAAGTCATTGATTTTTGGCAGCCAGTGTGTGCAGTGATCAGGGTTAAGCAAGGACCTGCACAGGCAAGGGAGATGCTCTGCTTGACTTTCCCAACAACAACACGACCTTGGTGGTTGGTGGTTTTGTCTCTTCACTGTGTGTTGGTGTGATAAGAGGGCAATGCCTGAAAGGCTTCTAGGAGAGAAGTCGGTGGCTCCCCCAGCCATCACTGGCAACAGCATCCTCTGAAAATTCAACCTCACCAGGCAGAACTGCCCTCCCTGCTGCATCCACAGCAGCAGAGGAACATCTAGCAAGGGTATTTTCACATCACAGATGCCTGTAGCAGGGAGAACAAACTTACGCATTTGTAGCTTCAGCATTTCAAGACCCACTTACCAGAAAGAGATTTGGAGAATTTTGCCAACAAAACGAAACACGTATTTCAAGAAGGGTCCCAGAAACAAGCTCATGTTTGGAAAAAGCCAGTAGAGCTTACTGTGGTTAAAACAAATTCAGCTGTCCAAAGAGATTTCTGGGTTTTCAAGCAGGCTGAAGGACATCTCTCAAGCTGATTCAGCAGCAGAAACTACTTCTTGTTCATTTTTATCCTTCCATTACATTTCTGATTTGTTCATTAACAAAAGAAGGAAAAAATACCACAAGCCAAATTTTGCAAGCTACCAGTTTCTGTGAAAACCAAAGTAAAATGCCCAACCCACTCATTTCCACATCCAGAAAAGTATTACAATTTGCTGTACTTCTGCAGAGACTTATGTTCAAGAAGTATTAATTTCCTCTGGACCCCTTGTTCACATGTGTCAGTTCATGCAGCCAAGTCTAATCCTGTTGCTAAACAAGCTCAATGAAGGGAACAGCACAGACACAACCCCCTAACTTTTCCTGTCATCACAAAGGGCAGCAGCAGCCTGACCATGCCCCACAACAGCAGCAAAACGTCTCGGCCAAAGGCATTAAGCTGATAATTAATCAGTCTGGATCACTGCCTGACTTGTTCTTGCAGCAGAGGCCTCAGTGATGAAGTTACAATTTAATTGAGTGTAAAAACAGGCAACAGCCTCTGCTGTCTACAAATAACACACATCTGCTGGTGGAGAACAAAGAAATGAAGAAACCTCATTTAGCAATATACCATAAATCACCCCAAGACTGTCCTCTGTTAAAATTCCTCACTGTGACACTAGAAGACATGGGATTATGGACATTAAGACCCAACAGTCCTGTCTCCTTTTAAATTTTCTCTCCACACATACTGGAAGGTGGCATGATCCTCTTCTTGGAAAGAAGTTTAGGTGTGTCCAAAGGGAAATGTCTGGGTGTACCCACAGTTAGTCATCCTCCTACCACAGCTTAAAAAGTCTCAGAGAGGAATCTTCCTTAGAAAAATCCTCCTCTGCACTCTACCCCTGCACTCAGCCTGCCACCAAGTTCAGAAAGGTGCCCAGGAACAGAAAAAAGTGGAAATTTGATTACATAACACTCCAAGATTCTCTCAGTAGTGCAGTGTTCTCACCAATCCGTGTGAGACCAGTGCTGTAGTAGACTCTGGGATAAAACCAGAAAAGAATGACTTCCACCTCACACAAGGCCTCTTTTCTAGGACAGCTGGGAGATGCAGAAGGAACACTGAAGATGAAGGTAGCTCCAGGGTTACACCCATGTGCTGAGCACCATGGGGCTGACAAGGCTCCTGTTCCCTGCAGTAGAGGAGCCATATGCACTCAAGTCTCAAGACCAGCTTTGTTACTCTCCTGGATGTTTGTTGGCATCACTGTGATGGCAGAGGGTTGGTGCCTCTCAGGAGATATCTCCCACAAGCTGCTCAACACTACCTCTCCAACAGCACCCAGAGATGCTGCCAAGCAAAGATAATTTTGCTGTACATGGATCTCTCTAAGCAGGGCCAGGACATAACCAGCTGCATCAATGCAACAAAAGCATAACATAACGCTGAGGGTCTGACAGTGGAAGATAACACCAACTGAAAGCTAAGCTTTTCCATTTCTTTTTTCTGTGCTACTTCCCCCATTCACTGCAGCAGAACCACTGCACACCACATCCTCCTGTTTTGCCAGCAGAATCTCATGGAGCCAGTGCCCTTCTGGCCTGTGGTCTCCAGTCATTGCTTTCTGACAGTGGCACTGGAGTCACGAACACAGTCCATAACCAACACAGCTTTGCTTTACAGAAGACAATTCTTAGGCCAATGACACCTGGAAAGTCCCTTGCTCAGGCAGGGGCTCCCAAGCCAACTGGGTTTGGGAAAAACAAACCTGCTGTTCTCAAGAGAGGGAAAACCTTTCCAAAAAGTAAAATCTCTTAGTATTGTTTCACTGTGGCTCACAGCTTGGCTTGAACAGGTTAACCTCTGAAAAGGGAAAGGAAAATTCTCATGCTATGCAAGGATTATCTTCTGATGCAACTATTGGAATGAAAGCAAGATAAGGGACAATAGCAACATCAATCAGAAGTATAGGAGAACCTATCAGTGCTCATCCTTTGGGAAACTGATCTAAAGCAAATAGGCAGAAGATATTCACATGCCTTTTGACCTCAAGTGAAAAGAAACACAGGTCTCGGAGCCTCTTGTGTTTCTGTTCTCTGACCCTAGTTATACGCCAGACTCCTCCTGAACCTCATCAATAAGGAACTCAAGAACATTTTGAGCAGGCTTCCAATTCAGGAGACAACTCAGATGAAGAAAGGTAAAACCTACTGCTGATTGGAAAGCATTATTTCCACAGTCAGCAGATCTGTGACTTCCCAAAATAACGAGGGCTTCTAATTTCCTAATGTAGATCCCATGGAATAAGCATCTGAAGCAGGACCTAGTGAGGCCCACAAACTTTTGCATTGGCCTTTGACTGCGTTCTGCTTCCTTCTGACCTGCCAGCTTGCCCTAGGATGTGGAGCAAGCAGAAGGGAGGCCCTGCAGCACAAAAATGGTTTATGGGTGGCCTTGCAGCAGGCAGAGTTTTGTAGAACTGGAAGAACAGTGATGCCAAGGGTCAGCATTGCCCCATTCCAGGCACTACCGTACTGTTGTTAAAGAGAGGAGCTATTTCAGGACAGGTTGTACTTCAGGGCAGATTAAAAACAGAAGGAAAACCATTCTCTGGTACTACACAGGCTTCAGGAAGGGAGGGAGACTATTTACCATCCCCCTGGCAAGAGTTCTAAAGTCTGCCTGCATGACATTAGAAAATAAACAGGGCAACGTCATATCTGTGGAGCTGCTCTTTGCCAGGCAGCTCATACCACCACAGCCAGATGGGAGCACTGCTGGTGGGGCAGATCAGTCTTCACTGACCTAAGAAACTTCACCATCCCTGCCACTGGACATGATCTTCTAGCAGGTTCCTTCAGCCCAGCCCCACTGTCCCCTCAGGCAGTGACAGCAGCGGTGCTGGTCACAGCCCCACTGCTGGGCTTCACAAATTCACTGCTGGACTTGACCAAATCCCTGAGACCCCATGCACCTGCAGAGAGCTCAGACAGAAAAACCTGACTCTCCTTCAGGGGCCTCTGCAGAGCAGCACACTACAGCAAGTCACAGCTGGAGCCACCACTGAAACTAGCCACAGAAACCAAAGTATGGGATTCACATCCTACTGGGGTACAGAAACAAAGTGCTGGGTGCCACAGGTCACAGAACTTCAAAGCAAGACCAAAAACATGCATAGCAGAGCAAATTAAGACATGCTGCTGGAACACTGGGAAGCAGTCCCTTCTTACAGCAGTCACGTTGCTCTGGGGGTAACACTGCAGCTCTTACAGCATCTAGGCCCTTCCAGCCAGCTCCTGGGGAGACACCATTGCTCAAAGACCACTGAATGCAGGCCACATCTGTCTGCAGCAGCTGCAGCAAGGATAAGAGAATGTAGAAGGAAAAAGAGCAGCAGAATCCTGAAAAGTTTGGACTTTCTGACACGTGGTGGAAGGAAGTAGTTACCCTTTGCCAACAGGCAGAATATCTAGAAGCTTTTTCAAACAAAAGCAAGCTCCTGTGCAAATGGCAACGCATTATGTTAATGCTATCAAGAGAGGAAACTTCAGAATTCTAACAACAATGACAAAAATAATCAAGATCTAACTTGTTTTTCTGTATTTATTCCTCATCTCCTTCCTGTATCACAGCCATACTATAAACTGAACATTTAAGGTTGAATTCCCCTTAAGCTCAGTCACATGTACTGGAGTTAAATCCTCGCATACCTTCAAGCTGTATTTTATGAGCCTGCCAAATGAGCAGGAGTAGTAGGGGGAGAGCTGTGGGTTGAGGTGGATATTTCAGTTTTAATCACACTCATTGAGACACATTAATTTATTGAGATATGTGCAAATACAAGCAAAGTGACTCAGTCCCAAAGTTTGATTTTAGTTTGATTAATGTACTCCCACTGATAAAGTTGGGAATTGCTTGGTTTTTTAACGGTATACACCAAACACAATCTGATACTCTGCAAGAGCTGTTTTGGTTTGGGTTTTTTTGGTGTGGGGTTTTTTTGTTGGTTTTTTTTTAAGAAACTCTGAGAATTAGAGGTCTAACCTCCCTGGGGTTTTCTATGGCAGCTGCATGAGTGACTGGCCTTTGCAAGTCCTCTCTTTTCCATCCATTTATTTCCTACTTCATTCACCAGATTTAAGACAACAAACACACTTGTTACCACAAAGGTGTGGAAACAAGGAGTATAAAGAAAAAAAACATGAGTTTTCTTTCAAGTAAGAACAGTCTTAACTTAAGAAGGGAAAAAATCCAGTTACTGGAAGCCAGAGAAACAGGAGCTCAAATCTGCAGTATTTAAACAACACAGAAATGAGCACTTTTAAACGTATTTAGTAAGCTAGCTACAATTGCCAACCAAACGAAAAGAGCATCGAATGCAAATGAAGAGTCTCCCGATGGCCATGGTGTGTGCAGGATGAGGTGACACAGCACCCATGGGGACAGGCAGAGCCCACCCCACAGCCCCTGGGCTGCCTTCCAGCCCTGCCTGGCACCACTCCCCACGGTCCCTGGGGTCCCCATCACACCAGCAGCTCTCACACCCTGGGCCACCAATGCACACAGAGCCGGCTGGGAGGCTCCCCCTTGTTGGAGGTTTGTAAGATGCTTTGCTAAATGGGATCTCTAATGACTTAAAATTATGCATCTTTCATTCTCTCCCACAGGTACCACACTGTCTGGTTGACCCCTACTATGCCAGCTCAGCTGACCTAATTCCTCCTGTTATTCTGATGCTAGGAGACAAGCCAGGTGCTCCTGCAGCCAGACTGAACATTATTGCCCCAAGCAACCAGTGATGCACAATTGGATTCATTTCTATCGGCCCCCCTTGAAACAACCTTGCTTAGCAAACAAATGCAGTTCAGAGATCCTCACTTTGCATTTTGACAGCATCTCTTTGTTTGTGGTAGTAATAAAGGTCTGCAGATTATAAAGCAGGAGACAATGCACAGTTAAAATGCCTCTTTGCTATACACTAAGCACAGCAGAGGTTCCAAAACTATCTATGGGCAGGGCTCATCCCTGCTATGGACATTTGTTATTACATTTCTCAGACAGGAAATGTAACATCTGAAGACAATTAAGATGCTTTCTCTCAAGCAAAGTATGTTCAGGTCTGCACCCGAGAAACACTGCCTTGGAAGACCACATCATCATTTCCGCATGTTCATTTTCCACCAAGTTTGCCATTTGCTATTGCTATATGAACATAAGAACCAGCAAAAAAAAAAAAAAAAAAAGAAGAAACACCAGTCAGACAACAAAAAACATCCAGCAAAACCATATACACTTATTCTGAAAGCAAAACAAACAAAAAACCTCTCCTTGCCTTCGCAAAGGCCACCACCTTTGCTGACCACCCCTGTGCTTCTCATTCCCACTGTATATCACTTCTGGGATGGAGGCAGTTTGCCTCATGGAAGACCCAAATCCACTTCCAAGGACCAGCTTCTCTGGGTATTTTGCCAAAGCAAACCAGAGCCATCCACCTTGGATTCCTACCACCAGCACCAACCCTCTGTTTGCTTGTCTGCCTGCAGGGCAAAGCTTTTCAGTGGGTATCAACAGGTAGGAAGGGAGGTGGTGTGGGAAAGCAAGAGGAGAAGGGATGACACACAAAAGTGAACTGTACCCTCAATTCTCTACACAAGCTTGAGCACTAAAATGAGCTTTTGAGACACACAGGTTTATTGCAGCTTCACAGTTTAGGGGCAAGTTCAGTCCAGCCAGAAAATTAAATCTTTTAATCAGGCTTTGGTTTGAGCCTGTAAATATTAAAAAAATTCAAACAGTGTTTTTCCACCAGAATTTAATCCCACCCAGCCACTGATTAGGAGACACCTCTTCCCATTCATCATCCAAATCTTCACCTCTTTGCTTTGCTCACTCAAAATGTGTTCAGTCATCAAAAGGATTTTCACAGTGGAAATTTTCACGGTGGAAACGCTGGTGAAGCTTCAAGAGCAGCAGCACAAACAGCAGCTACCAGAGCTTTGCTATCAAACTGCTAACACAACAGCCTTCCAGTTTCTGATTCCTCCTGGGAAACATTCCTTAATCTGCCATTATAGTCTGAGTAATGCTACTTTCCACAGGAGCTTTGGAGGCCATTACCCACCACATCGCTGGCTCTTCCATGACACCTTAATCATGTGAGAGGAACACAGGTATGTGCTTTACATACAGCATGAGTAAAACAGTGATCATAATTTCAGAAATGTGGCAAGACAACTCCCTCTAAAAAAAGCCCATGACCGAGGTCTATATTTAGTGGTCAACATTTGCTGGATGTTTCTGTGACCTGCACAGTGGGATGCTTGACTGGGGAAGCCAGAATTAAACGGAAGTTCAACACTACAGAACTCTCAACTCTCCACAAACATGGGCACTCTGGTCCACTGAACTCTCAAGCATTACCCTACAAAACTACTGGCAGAGGGTGGCTACGTTTTCACCCTCTCCCCTTCTAGCTCTAAATTAAGCCAGATCCAATCTTCAGTAAGAGTGATTCCCTTCGACAGATGCGAGGATGCTGACTGAGCAGGATAGCAGACACCCCATTCTTGTCCACAGCACAAACAGAAAGAGGATTGCTGGGCAGTTCAGAGAGCTGCACTTTACACCCACTCACCAGGCAACCTGCCAGCTTCGCTTGGGGATGGAATTAAAGCAGGGTTTAAACAGACAGCCTGACCTCAGGAGAGCGATCTCCCAGACACAGAGTGCCTCTTCAGTCATTCCAAGTGCCTCAGTGGAGTCCTGTCTCTCAAGACAGGGCATGTAAACAGCAGTGCCTGAGGAGCAGAAGATCCTGCATGAGGTGGCACGAGAGGTGGCGAGGCATGAGGTGACACTGCAGCAGCACTGATTCACCCAGCATCACGCTCATCAGGGCAGTGCTGCAGCAGAGGTAAGCAGTGCTGGAGGGCACATAGAAGGACACTGCTGTCCACAGAGCTCCAGGGGTCCCAGGGGACAGCAGGACGCACATACACAAGACGCAGAGTAGCATCTAAAGGCTCTGTGTCAGAAAAAGGATGATGGTGCAGCCAGCACAGCACAACATCACAGCCCAGCAGCCACAGCTCTATTGATCACAAGGACTTTCTACACAGCAGCAACACAACAAGGCTGTGATTACCTGGCTCTCAAGACAGCTCAGGGTGACTGATCACTACGCTGAGAAGTGTTTGTTCCACCCATGCCTTAATCCATGTGCACAAGAAAAAACTGCACTGCAAGGACTCTATGTTCTTTGTCTCCAGGTGATACAGTCATCACTGCAGAAATATTTTTGGTGAGTCTGTACCAGATGACTGAGTTAAGCATTTGTCTCAGCTCATCCCAAACTGGTGAGTATAACAAGCCAACTTGTCACTGAACTGTAGAAAGCAGACCCTCAGGTAACATGGGCTGAACCAGAAACATCACTGCACAGTGCCTTCTATGATGTTAACAGCTGTGTTTCTGCAACCAGTCCATCCCACCTGTGCAGAAATTGGGGGTGAAAAAAACCCCAACACAAAAACCACCTGAAATCCACTCAAGCACAGTTACAGCTAAGCTGCTTTAAGAAGCAAGCCCAGCTCACAGCACACAACTAGGGAAAAATTGTCAGTAAAATAATCGTTCTTCTTATTTCATGCAGGAAAATGCTTTCTAATACACAAAGCATGACATGTCCAGACTTAGCAGATTTTCTGCCCTTGCACCAATGCAGCCACATATGAAATCTTCAGCTGACACCTACTCAACCTGGGGCAGCTGGCACAGAACAGGGACAGAAAGACACCCAGAATCTCCCACTGCCCGAAGATCTTAGCTACGCATGTAGGAACTTCTTCCTAGTACTGGAAGAAGTTTTCTGGCACACAGTGCTCCCAGGATCTGACAAGTTCAAGGGTTCCCTTCCTACCACTGAATCTCCTCAGCTAATCAAGTGGCCTCTGACCACAGATTTAATGCCCTGAGACACAAAGAAAACCAAAGCAAGCCCCACACACCAGACCACATGTGCTAAGCTTTCCCTGTCAATAAACATGAAGAGTTGAGCTGATCCTCAGAGTCACAGAGACCAGTTTTCCAAAAAACTTCATTTCCATACCAAGCCCTCCCTTGGCAACAACCATCATTTGTTGTTACTAATTTCCACCTTAAGGAACAAGGGCTCATTTGGCTGCCTACAGAGTAAAAAGGCTTCTGGTGCCCAGATGTCCCTCTGGACTGCTGTATTCCCCTCAACTGCTGCAGACTGGGGTCCCCAGCTCCAGCCCCTCTGCAAGGCAGCTCAGGTAGTGCTCAGTACACTAATACACCCCATACATGGTGGAACACTGCTTTTACTGTCTGCCAAACATCTCCTGTGCCTAGGAAAAAACTCACACCACAACTCCATACAGACACTAAATAGATGGCACTTTCAGAAATCTGATACAATAAGATTTATCAGTTTTGTGAGCAGGGGTCCTTGCATTAGGCTCCTGAACTATTAACAGCACCTCATTAATATGTGAGCACATAATAATGCATATTTTGTTTTGTGAGCTATTCTC
This sequence comes from Picathartes gymnocephalus, assembly GCA_013390045.1. NCBI lineage: Eukaryota > Metazoa > Chordata > Aves > Passeriformes > Picathartidae > Picathartes > Picathartes gymnocephalus. The sequence goes on from WEKY01056107.1 coordinate 46,858, forward strand.
ATGTACTGATGCTGTTCTAAGGACAGTAAGAGATCTATAAAAGTCCAATCACTGCACTTTTATGCATTAAACATTCACCAGGATAATTTATTCCTAGGAAGCTTCTTACTTTGTCATTATTTATGAACCAGTATCACAAAGATCTATGAAATCAGAAGGAATCAGAAGGAACACAGCAATTTTCCTGGATTTGAAAGATAAATTAAGGGTGCCAGGGTGAGAGCTGCTTGCCAGTACTAAATGTCAGTACTGCAAGTGTTTGTCTGGAGCAAATCTAGCCTTACATCAAAAAAATCTCATGTATGGCTAACATGAGTTTTTAACCAGGAAAATCCAAACGAAAGCATCATTGGGTGTAATCACTCACTTACAGCCACTGTGGTTTTGGTAATCATTTCCTTGTGTGTAAGAAACACACAAGTAAAAGTTAAGAGCCACTGCTGACAGGCAGTGCAGAGGAAGGGAAGACACAAAATGCAATGACAGACAAAGCTACACGGCAACAATAAGTTTCACAGGAAGTATTTTTTCCCTTTTGCTCTCTGTTGTAATACAAGAATAAACGCATTCTGTTATAGAAAACCTACAAGTAAAGGTTCGATTAACTGCAAATATGATATTTTTGAGGATAAATACATATGTAGCTATGAATGAAGCTACTGATCTGGTATCAGGGGAGCAACGTGAGTAAGCAGTTGTCTTTTCCACAAAGTAAGGAAAGGTGGGCAGAAGCCAACCTTCCACAGACCTACACTTCTGCCTTTGCAGATAATTTACTGTCACACAACCCCTTGACACAGAGCAAGGTCAAACATTCAGACACATTACACACACAACATATGTGGGTTAACTGGATCAGACTGTCTGGTAATAGATCACCTCACACCAGAGGAGAGTCCGCACCCAATGCCCCCTAAATAATCTCATTTTCTCTGAGAAATCAAATTACCCAGGTCATACAAGGACTCTACAACAAAGCTGGTAACTAAGCATAAACCTGAGCATGCCCTGAGCCCTGGACCATTCTCAAGTTCCTGTTTTGTGGTATTTTACATAGCTTCTTGCTAAAATCTCCCCAGACCACACTGCTAAACAGAATTTAATAAAGATCATCACAAAAGGAGAAAAACACATTGCTGTAATTGTAACAGCGAGGAAATTGCTCCTTTTGCAGAAAATGTCTCTAAGTTGCTTCCTACTCAGCAATAATCTGAAGCAGGGAGAAGAATCTAATACAGGTTTTGAAACACCTCAACATGGAAACTATAAATGCTTCATAAAATTGCAAAGTACAGGTCAAGTGCAGGAGCAGCTACTCACTCTCTCAAGTGAAAAGTTAGTAAGAAAATTTAGACAGTACAGAGAAAGAAAAAAGTGACCAATGAGATGTAATGCCCCAAGTGGCCTGTGCTCACAGGAAGCTTTCCCAGCTACTGTGCAGCACTCATCAGCCCAAAGGCAGCCACTGCTTTGCCAGATCAGCTCTGAAGGCTGGCTCGGGAGCAGCGCACATCTATCCAAAGGAGATTTCCAAACAGCAATCCTGCTCTTCTCCACAGCAGCCTGACATCCCTCTCTCGCCAAAACAACGCCAGGCATTAAAAACTCTCCAAGGCACCTCTCCAGAGCATCACCTGCTCCGACAGGGAGGGAGCCGGAGGTGTCCCAGCGCCGGGGGCTGCGCGACACAGGGCGGACTACAGCCCCCAGCAGGCGCCGCTGGCAGGCACCGCTGTACCGGGGCTGGGACTCACCGCCTGGGCTGACGTGGAGGCCACCGGAGCCAATCCACGGGAGAAGGAGGAATGTCAACAAACACGGCGGCCTGCGGGACACGTGATATCAGCGGCAGGGCAGGACACTCCCGATAAGCCACGCCAGGGCCAGCCGGGGGTCCGGCCGCGCCGCGGTCACTCCCCCTGCGCTGGACCACAGCCCCTCATCCACCAACACTGCCGTTCCATCTTAGGCTTCGCATGCTGCGGCGTTATTTTTTAAAATGGCAAAGTATAATCACGAATGGCAAAGAAAACTTGCCCCGTTACCCAGCAGGATTTAATTAAATAATCAAGGGGGAAAAAAAAAAAAAATAAAAATCGTTGGATGAGTTCCGTTTCGCAGCAGATCGGTTTTAGCCCCTCTAGATTAGATCTTCAGGGCTGACTTTGAAGGAAAAAGCAACTGTGGGAAACCACAGTAATCTAAAAATGTCTGCTGCAATTTTTAACACTTAGTGACGACCACAAGAACAACAGAAAAATGCAAATTAAAATCCTCTGGAGCTGAAGACAATCATATGCTACAAAGTCATGCTCACACTATTTTTACATGGTCTAGGAAAAAGAAATTTTCTCAGGGAGGGTATCCAGACCAGAGAAAGAAAATAAAGTGGGCATGCCAAAAATAACTACTGTTAATTTTATTTCTAACATTCTGAGAACTTAAAAGCTTCCAGCACAGACATATTCACCACGCTGCATTTCACTGTGTAACATCCTGGAGCAGGAGCTCCCACCCCAACTCCCAACTGCACATGAGTTGGATGGTCCAGCCAATAACTAAAGCATGATCAGCTGTGTTTATCTTTCCCTAACTTATCAGAAGGCTGTTTTCCCCCCAGAGTACACATCTAAATACCAATATTTGTTAGAAACTGAAATTTCACAAACTTAACTGAACCTTTCCCAAATTTAGAATGCTTTGACATAATTGAATGTATTTACCTGGAAGTCATACAAGGCAACAATGTTTTCATGTTTCAATTCCTAGAAAAAGTAAAAAAAAAAAACAAAAAAACAAACATAAGCTAGGAGCAACAAAGGACATGTAGAACAAAGACTGAAGAAAAGAACCCAGTCTGCCTTTACCTTAAGAATTTTTATTTCCTTGCCCAGTAGTGTTTGTGATTTTGCAAGGTTCTTCTTGTTAATACATTTCACAGCTACTTCCAGCTCAGGTTTCTGAAACAGTACATAAGTAACACAAACAAATATAAATTTCCCCATTCATTCACATTACGATAAGCAACCTCTTAACAGATTACAAATACTACTGAAAGAAGTGTCTTGCAGCACCAGTAAAGGCCTCTCACTGCACATCCTAATGCCTTCCCCTTACTTGTTCAGACTTGCCCTTTCCCGAATTATGCTTGTCAGCCCAAGGAGAAAAGCCCAAGGTTTGGGCTTTTGTTACTACTTTATACAATGATTATCCTCTTATTTAATCACTAGGAATAAATGCACTGTGGGAGCCGTGGCTTATCCCAAGCACTAATGATGGAAAATCCACTGCCGGATTGGTTTCCTTTTTTATACCAGTAAGAGATTTCCCCTCCTCCTGGAAAAATTAAGTGGAGAAGACTCCACAGACACACACACCAAAAAAAAAAAAACCCAAAAAAATCCCAAACAAACTATAGAGCTCCCTTCATAGAGAGTGTGTGGGAATCTTTTCTCCCTTGTTTTGGAGGTGAGGACGAGTTTTGGGTGGATCTGCGGGCACCCCACAGGCAGCCGACGGCCTCCCAGCCCCAAGCAGAAGCCACCTGCCCGGCTCCTGCCGGGACACACGCCTGCTTGGAAGAAACTCCAAGGAGAATAATAATAAATAACAATAAACACCCCGAGCCCAGGGTGATGCCCAGGCTGGCAACAGCCGCCGCAACCGGCGGGGATGCGGTGACCGGGGCCCACACCAGGAAATAAATAAATAAATGAAAAGCAAAAAA